>QRDG01000329.1:27608-184457 GCA_012064385.1 Puccinellia tenuiflora | reverse complement strand
CTTCTGCATTTTTTTTGGACAATAACGGTGTTAATTGGGGATCAAAGAAGATGCTTTTGCCCCTGATGCATTAGGTGACAGATTTTTTACGGAACATAACAACTAACAAGGGAGAAAATTCCTATACGGCCCTGGTCGCTGGACCAACTCCGAAGGTTGACACATGGGAAAACCGAATCTCAAAGCAGTGTGGCGCCTCCGGTTCCTAATTTCTTCCATTCCGTTCCTTTCTCCATCGGTTCACGGCCTCTCCTCGCCGCCGCCGCCGCAGTTGTCCTGGTCGCTGTGTCGCACATCCGTTGGCGCTGAACTCACCGCCGTCCATGGACACATCGACGCCTTGGCGGCGCAGCTCCCCTTGCTTACTGCGTCGCTAACCACCAGCGTTCCCATCACGGTAACCCTCCTCGACGCGCTTTCTCGCTGTGCCGCCCATCTGCTTACCCCCGCCGGCTGTGCCAAGCTACTCTCCGATGGGTTGTTACATGCTAGCTTCATATCAACATAGATAGACAAGATGACAGAGAAGCAAAGGGACGTGCGCTGCCAGGGTGTCGAGGAGCGTGGCCCTCGATTGCTAGGAAGAGTAGCGAGCATCGGTGGATTCGCGACACAATGACCAGAAGCATCGTCGCGGCAGCCATGAGAGGCAGCAGGCACGACCGTGTTTCCGTGGAGAACAACGGGACTTGGAAGTAATTGGGGACAAGCTGCTTTGAGATTCGTTTTTTTTCACCTGTCAGCCTTCGGAGTTGATCCATGATCATGGTCTTACGACCCAGGTTGTATAGGATTTTTCTCCCAGAACAAGAGCTAGCACATTTTGGGGCTGATGCATACTCGAAACTGGTTGGGAGCCACCTGCTATTCGCCCTGACTTATCACGGTCACCCTTATCTATATGTTCGGCTAAAGAAACGGATACACTCCGCAGGACTACACCAAAGCCTCTAAAACGGTCGGTACAAGGAAGCCTATAATTACGTCGACGGCCTCAAAAACTGTCGGCATAGGTAAGTGAAACATGGAGACCATCGACGGGATTGCTCAGGCGAACCAAAGACCAAAATGCCACTGCAGGACACGGTGCAGGGAATAAGTATGAACCCCAATGCAATGAAGCAGAGATAATGGCCTAAGGAATGTCGCCACCGCGATAGAGACTGATGGCTTCCATTCGAGCTTAGTACCCTGCTCGCTATCTCCACGAGAGACGCCGGGCCGGCCAATCGCGGCACCAATGAATCACCGTACACCTAGCTAATTTTAGCTTCTGGTTAACTTTACTTGACATGAAACAACAACCACATACACACATAATGCAATTAGTTGTACATGGACGGGCACATACACATGCGCACACATACACGGATGGACAGAAACAACGACCACATACAACACAAAGCTAGAATGCACAATACTCTTCTGAAACCCTAGCTAAGCTCCGCAACTGCTTCCAAATGTTGTCGTCCCTGCTTTGAGCTAGTTGAAGACGGAGGGATTGGTGGTCGCGCTGCTCACCTGGACTTCCAGGACCTCCAGCTTCCGCTCCAGGCTGTCCAGCTTCTCGTTCAGAGTCGCCAGCTTGCTCTTCGTCGTCGCTTCTGCATCGATGACAGACGCAACAGGTTAGCAGGCTATCTTCCTCCTTAGTGATCTGAATGATTCCTCATTCCTCTAATCTGTTTCTTCCACACCGCAATGCATGTATAGAGTATAGACATATAGTTGTGCGGCTTCGCTATATATCGAGCATAGCTCAAAGCTAGAAAGTGACGCCACTCTGGTTCTTCTCCCAGGTTATCTGGCTAAAGGATGTGATGAATTGCCAATGCGCACGGACACGGTAGTATTTCAGGCCGCGAACACTTAGGCTAAGTCCTCCGAAGTCTGAAAATAACTTTTGTTTGCAGGGAAACAAGTTATTGCTTCGACAGTAGCAAAAACTCACAGAATTCATTTCTTGAGAGGATGGAAAGCTCAACCCTCAGGCATCCCACATATGTATGCAATTCCGGCACTAAAAGGATCAAGTAAAATGTACTACTCCCTCCGGTTGGAATTAATTGACGCAACACATTCAATAGTTAATACTACTCCTAGGTAATCTCCGCGCCAATTATTTCCGGCAGGAGGTAGTACCAAAATGGCCTCCTGGTGCACTTTTTTCCCTTCAAAAGAGCCACCGTACAGGCGTGAAATGTGCAGCCATCGCAATGGTTTCAGATCCCATGTTGCAACTGGCTAGCTGTAGAGTCCAATTTATTTCCAGAGAGCAAAGGTACTGAACACTTGAGCCACGCAGAGCATTCATTCATCGGTTATCTACGGTTCAAAGAGTTGAACGACGATGGCCAGCATCGGGGACACGAAGGAGACTGATACGAAATAAAAAAAATCAAGGCCGCGAGCAAGGAATCATTCAGCTGCTTGACAAGAGCAGGACTCTACCCGAATCGACTTAGCAAGAGCAGATCCGGTTCGACCCTACCGCGGCCAGCGAACGAGCGAGAAGGCGAATGGGGAAACGGATTTGGGGATCTGAGGGGGGACGGACCGAATCGGAGGAGGAAATCGAAGAGGCGGCGGACGTTGAGGGAGATGTTGGAGATGAACTCGCGGTTCTCCCAGTCCGCCTGCACCGCGATGCCCACGTTCACCGCGCTCCCCATCCCGCCGCCCGCGCGCGCCATTTCCCCCTGCTCTTCTGCTGCTGCTTCTTCCTCGGTTCCTCTCGCTCGCTGGCTTGCCACCCACTACGAGTCTATGGAGAAGTCGCTGCTGCATCCTCGTTCAGCTTCTACGCTACGGTTAGGTTGGGCTTTTGGGTTGGGTTCGTGGGCCACTAATACTGGGCCCGGGCCATATATTAACCGTGGTGCGTCGCATGGTAGCTACTACTAGGCCTTAAGTTCGAAAATTAGGGCTTAGTTATCTACTATATATTGTTCCCCTAATTATTTGTATCTATATACTTATTGTTTAAACTATGACCCAAAATGTTACTCCCTCCGATCCGGATTAACTGTCGCGGAGCTTGCACAGATTTAGTACAAAACGCTTCACAGCTCACGACGCTTATTACGGATCAGACGAGTATATAAGTTTTAGTATCCTAGCACTTGACGACGTAGGATCCTTGACGATGTGCCACACTTGGCAAGCCTACAAGGTGTTTCTAATCCCAATTCCTCCAGTAAATTTTGGTTGTGTCACAGACTCACAAAAAACCTAGCATGTGTGTTGTTTCCCTTCCTTACTTCCCACCAAATGTTTTGCAACAAACAATTGATATGTTTCCCATATGTGACTCTTCATATAGTTGCTCATATTTCATACTTAGTACATTTATTTATGCAAGGAAATAATTTTCAAAGGATATTTGCACATCAATGCAATAATTAGTGGTTGGTGGTAGGGTAGATAGGATATTTCAAAAATATCTTGACAAATATCCAGTTTAAACGAGGATGAAAATGAGTGTAAATTCACACATAAAAAATCTCCAAGCTCAAGCCTTGATCATTCCGAACAAGAACAAGGAATCATAAGGAACTCGGAGCTTAAACCAAAATAACAAGAAGGTCAGTTCACTTGTGCTTAGTAGTCCTATATAGTCCACAACCTTTTTCAGCTGAAAATCTTAGCATAAATAGAATAGTGGCAAGATAACATAAAAGTTTTGTTAAGCCAAGACAATTAGAATAAGACTTATATTAGCATGGAAAATTAGATTAGTAACAATTATTCTACTTCTTCCAGGTAACACCTTCCTGCCGAGGAACACTTATGAAGGATATAAATGGTAATATATAGAGAGTTCGAAAGCATATAAAAAAAGCGCAGCATTAGAGTATCTCGTAAGCGTCCATTTCATCAAGCATGGACTCTTTAACGCACCTTTTGTTTTCATTGTCTTTCTGGAACCATCAACAATTCAGTAACGAGACAATGCCAAAGAGTGTTATATGTCAAAATGGTATTGTGAAGACTAGGTTGGAGTATCATGTGCAACAAGGATGCTACAATTAGAATCCCACTCATAACTGGTATCTGAGATTTCCCTCTGAATTTTTGATAGCTCAAGATTCACAGTAGTCTCTGAAAGAACGGGATGTCGCCTAGAGGGGGGGTGAATAGGCGCTTTAAAACTTTTACTCTTAGGGCTTGAATAAATACGGAATAAAACTAACATTTAAATTATCAAGCACAAAACCTAATGTGCACCAACAACTTATGCTAGGCAAGTTAACAACAAGGATAGCAAGATATATAACTTCAAGCTCGATGGCTATCACAAAGTAAATGCATAAGTAAAGGGGTTTGGTTATAGAGATAACCGACACAAGTGGAGACGGAGGTTTGTTTCCCGTAATTCCTTCCCAATGGAAGTACGTCTACGTTGGAGGGGTGTGGAGGCTCCTTGGCCCTCATACAAGCATGCCCGTGCTCACCCTATTCTCCGTGAGCTCCTCCTGTGGGGAATACCCGATGGGGGATTTGCTCATCCACTATGAGGTCTTCTTAAGGGCATTTGAAAGTGCATGGTTGCCCCCATGCATGGTTTTGGTAATTAATGACAATCTCTATGGACTAATATTTGCATTAAGCTCTATGTGTAGGTTGTCCTTTTGCTTGTGTCAAGATCTTTTGTTGATCAAGGCCAAGCTTGCTTGTCTCCATGTGTTGGAGTCAAGGTGCTTTGCTTGATCTCCATTTGTTGGAGTCAAGCTCAAGGGAAGAAAAGATTTGTGTTGATCAAGGCTAAGTGCGGGTTGATCGACACTCAAGTCCAAGTGAAGATATGCCGAAGAGTGCTTTCCCCATCTTGGTGTATGGGGGAGCGTCATGTGAATCTTCACCAAGCAAGGCGCGATCAAGAAAGGTGGTTCGTCTTGAGGAGATGAAGATCTTCTTCTTCGACCTCAAGTGGATTTCTGCGCAAGGCAAAGGTATGATCTTGATAGGGTTTCTATTTTACCGGTCTCATGTTGTTTAGTGAGAGACCGGGTTATAGGATAGATAGCCGTACTATCAAGAGGGGCTCTCGACCGAGTATCGTGATCGTATCGTTCGTGGAGAGCTCAAACCTTTGCATCCTTGCAATCATCTTTGTTGGTTCTTATTTGGCTTTTATCCATGTGAGAATTTAGAGCTTGTGTTCATCACCATACCAAGCTCTAGTTCATCAAAAACGGATCTCATGAATATCTTCTTGCGTTTTTGGTATTGGAGGTTTTATCGGTTTGTTTCTTCTACGAGAGGTCAAACTCTCTCCTTATGTTTTCCTCCTCACATGATAGACTATGATGTGTATATGCATGATCTTGTAGGGCTTGTGATTATCTTCGAAACAAGCCCAAGATCATAGAAAACGGAGTCTTAATGAAAAGCTTGTGCATTTTCGGTTTTGGAGATTTTGCCGGTTCATCCGTTTGGAAGGTTTCACCTTTCTAACCCTTTGCACAATCTCCGGAGCTTGCACGCAAAAGTTATTCAGTTTCAGGGTTCTGTTGTTTTTCAGGCACCGGAAGTACCGGCCACGCGGGCGGTACTACCGCTCGGAACTTCCGGAGGAACTTCCGGAGCCCAGTACCCTTACGAAAATTGGGTACTGGACTCCAAACGGAAGTACCACCGGAAGTAGTACCGGAACTTCCGCCAAACCGGAAGTACCGGTGCTCCCAGCGGTACTACCGCCCGGAACTTCCGGAGTTTCTTCCGGAGCCCAGTGCCGCTTACGAAAGTTGGGTACTGGACTCTTAACGGAAGTAGCACCGGAAGTGGTACCGGTACTACCGCTAAACCGGAAGTACCGGTCCGTTTCCCGGTACTTCCGACCTCGCGGGCTCTCTCTTCTAGCCGTTGGCAGGCTGTTTTTGGGTGGGCCGGTACTACCGGTCCTGCGGGTTTTCTTCTCTGAAGAGAGCCATTGGGGCTGTTTTTACATAGGGCGGTAGTACCGCCCCTTGGGCCGGTACTTTAGCTCCTGCGGGAATCTGAGCCCAACGGCCAGATTTCCCAGGGCACCTATTTAAGTGCCCCTTCTTCCCAACGGTTCTAAGCTTCTTGGTGAACCTTTTGCTCTCTCTCTCCTCCATTGTTGCACATCTTTGAGAGCTCGATTCCTCCTCTTCCCTCCTATGATTCTTGCCCATCTTTAGGGAAACAAGAGAGGAGATCTAGATCTACCATTCCACCAATCAAATCCTCCTCTAAGTGAGGGGAACTTAGTGGATCTAGATTTAGGGTTGCTTTGTGTTCTTCCCTTTGTTCTTCCTCTCAAATCCCTCCATAGCATTAGTTGCTTTGGTTGGATTTCGGAGTGAAGGACTTGACCACTTTGTGTGCTCTTGCCTTTTGCATTTGTTGCATTGGGTTGCTCTCCCTACGGTGATACGTGAAGATCGACGTTGAGAAGCTTGTTACTCTTGGGTGCATTGTGTTCCCAAGAGCTTGTTGCCTCTTGGGAGCATTGTGTACCCTAGACGGTTGGAGGTGCCATGAAGTCTTCGCTTGTGAAGCTTCGGCACGAGTTTGGGAGCCCCCAATTGAGTTGTGGGTGTGTGGCCCAAGAGAAGTTGTAAAGGGCTCCGGAATCCGCCCCGAAGGATTCCGATAGTGGAAGGTGAACCAATCCCTTGGGTGAGGTTCATCGGAGAATAGGGTGAGGCCTTTGTGGCATCTTGAGTAGGCCTTTTGTGGCGAGCTCACACCCCTCCAACGAGACGTACTCCCTTAACAAGGAGGAACTCGGGAATACATCCTCGTCTCCGCGTGCCTCGGTTATTTCTATACCCGAGCTTTACTTATGCATTTTACCTTGTGATAGCCTTCGTGCTTGAAGTTCATATCTTGCTATCTCCCTGTTGCTTGAATTGCTTAGCATAAGTTGTTGGTGCACATAGGCAAACCTAGCATATTAGGTTGTTGGCTTGTTAATTTAAACACATAGTTTTATTCCGCAATTATCAAGCCCCTAATTAGAAAAAGTGTTAATCGCCTATTCACCCCCCCCCTCTAGGCGACATCTCGGGCACGTTTGTTCTTTCAGCATTGACCAAACCCGTACAATGAGGTCTTCTTAAGGGCGTAGACCAAACCCGTACAATGTGCCCGAAGCTTCACAACTTGAAGATCTTTGCGGCACCCACCAACCGTCTAGGTTACACAATGCACCCAAGAGGCACAAACTCTTGGGATCCCAATGCACCCAAGAGTAACAAGCTTCTCGAACTTCAATCCCACGTATCACCGTGGGGAACTCAAACCTATGCACCAAATGCAAAAGGAAAGACCACACAAGGTGGTCAAGTCCTTCTCTCCGAAATCCAACCAAAGCAACTAATGCTAGGAAGGGATTTGAGAGGAAGAACAAAGGAGAAACACAAAGCAACTCCAAGATCTAGATCTAGAGGGTTCCCCTCACTTAGAGGAGATATTGTTTGGTGGAAACGTAGATCTAGATCTCCTCTCTCTTTTCCCTCTAAAAGGAGGCAAGAATCATGGAGCGATGGAGAGGAAGCAAGCTCTCAAAGAGGTCAACAATGGAGGAGAGAGAGAGTGCCAAGAGTTGGGTATCTATTGGGGAAGAAGGCCCCTTAAATAGGTGCCCTGAAAATATGGCCGTTGGGCACAGATTCGCGCAGGGCCGGTACTACCGCCCTACACGAATCAGCCCACCAACGGCTCCAAACATATCCCGCAGGGCCGGTACTTCCGGGAAAAGGGCCGGTAGTACCGATCGACCCGGTACTACCGGAAGCCACTTCCGGGTAGAAAACGGAAAAGGTCCAGTACCAAGAAAACGAACTTCGGAAGTAGGCCGGTACAAGACCCGGTACTACCGACCATGGTTCGGTCGGTACTACCGGAAAACGGCCCGGTAGTACCGGACAAGCCGATACTTCCGGAGCAACTTCCGAGCCACTTCCGGAATTAAACATGAGGTATCCAGTACCGAAAAACTTATCCCGGAACAAAGCCCGGTACTACCGTCCATGGTCTGGTCGGTACTACCGACTCGAACATCGGTACTACCGGCAGAAGGAAAACAACAGATCCTGAAACTGAATAACTTTTGCAAGGAAACTCCGATCGAAGCGAATCCAATTTTGTTGGAAAGAGGACGACAAGAGCTACCCTACAAAAAGTAGAAATATTGAAAACAAGCAAGGGAGATTTTGCTAATAAATAGAAGAGTGAAACCTTCCGCACGGATGGACCGGCAAAATCTCCAAAACCGAAAACGCAAGAGAGGATGCATACGAAATCCGTTTTCGGTGAACTTGGCCTTGTCATGACAAGCACGACAAGCACCAAGACCACACCACGATAAGAGCCAAATAAGAATCAATAAAGATGATGCCAAAGATGCAAAGGTTTGAGCTCTCTACGACGATACGATCAAGATACTCGCTCGAGAGCCCCTCTTGATAGTACGGCTATCTATCCTATAACCCGGTCTCTCAACTAACATCATGAGACCGGTAAAATAGAAACCCTATCAAGATCATACCTCGGTGTGTCGCTGGCGTTCGTGGTTATCCACGACGATGTTGGCTGCCGGGGCGAGGTGGTTCTTCTGAAGTGAGGATGTTGGTCCGGAGGTGGTGGATCTGGCGTTCTTCTCCGACTTCGTCGATAGGAGGCGACATATCTTGGTCCAAGACATCACGGGGATGTCCCCCGGTCGACATGCCACAATGACATGTGCCTCGTTGCGTGCAGCAGGCCTGTTCATCGACTCACAAAGGCTCATTAGCGATGGTGCTTTCTTGGATCTTATAATGGTGGAGGCTCGACGTCTCTTCCGGTATTCGTCTCGGCGGCGCTCGAGTTGAGCGGCGGCTGCTCGCTACGGTGGTTGCAGGAAACCTTAGGGATCGTTTTGTATTTCTCGATCTTTTAGAATTTTATCTACAAATTTAGGATAATCATTTTATCCCGGTTTGTCTTTTAGTTTCCACATATGCTGTTTATTGTAACTTGATTTTATGTGGCTCTCTCTCTCTCAAAAAAGGTACTAGTTGGGCCATGAAAACCGTCCAATTCCATTGGTGTGTGACTGCCGAACATAATTGATGGATGGATACGCGATTCGGTTTGATCAGTTGCAATCAGGCAGCTGCAGCGGAGAAAACCACGCCGTGCATCCAGCTGACCGTTCGCAGCACGCTCGCTGTTCCCCCAACCGCAAGCGCCGCGTGCGCGTGTTTCTGTTGCGCGCGTCTTCTCGAATCGTAGCTTTCTGTTCGTCCTCTTCTCATCACTTGTGCCCGTGACAAAACAAGCCGGGTAGACGGTAGTAGTACAAATCACCGCGAGAGTCGTGTGAATCTTCAGCTCGCCGGTTCAGAGGGTGTGTGTGCGGGTGGCCGGAATGGCGGGGGCGACGCAGAGCGTGCACGCGCTCCCAGCGCCGGATCAGTTCGTGCGGTCCGAGCAGGAGCCGCCGCCGGAGCAGATCCCCGTGATCGACATGTCCTCGCCCTACGCCGGCTGCGGCATGGCGGACGCCGCGCGGGAGTGGGGGATCTTCCAGGTGGTGAACCACGGCGTGCCGGCGTCGGCCGTCTCCGAGCTGCAGCGCGTCGGGCGCGAGTTCTTCGCGCTGCCGCTGGCAGAGAAGCAGCGGTACGCCATGGACCCGTCGTCGGGGAAGTACGAGGGGTACGGATCCATTCTGCAGCGGGACGCCCCCGACGGCAAGAAGACGTGGGCCGACTTCCTCTTCCACAACGTCGCGCCGCCGTCGGCCGTCGACCACGCCGTCTGGCCGGAGAACCCCGTGGGGTACAGGGCGGCCAACGAGGCGTACTGCGGCCACATGCGGCGGCTGACGCGGACGCTGTTCGAACGCCTGTCCGCGGGGCTTGGTCTGGAGGAGGGCGCCATGGCGGAGGCGTTCGGCGGCGAGGACGGCGTTGTGCTGCTCCAGAAGATCAACTACTATCCTCCGTGCCCGCAGCCGGAGCTCGCGCTCGGCGTCGCGCCGCACACCGACCTGAGCGCGCTCACCGTGCTCGTGCCCAACGAGGTGCCGGGGCTCCAGGTGTTCAGGGACGGGCAGTGGCGCGACGTCGAGTACGTGCCCGGCGCCCTCATCGTCCACATCGGCGACCAGATCGAGGCAAGCTTGCACTCCATTAACTGTCCTTGATCTGCGTCTCTCATCCACTGTTTTACCTGCGATTGGCGTGGCCTTTGTGGCAGATTACGAGCAATGGGCGGTACAAGGCCGTGCTGCACCGGACGACGGTGACCAAGGAGAAGACGAGGATGTCGTGGCCGGTGTTCGTGGAGCCGCCGCCGGAGCTCGTCGTCGGACCGCACCCGCGGCTCGTCACCGACGAGAGCCCGGCCAGGTACAAGGCCAAGAAGTTCAAGGACTACAAGTACTGCAAGATCAACAAGCTACCGCAGTAGTTAATCACTCGATTGAATGGTCGTGTATTTGCTCGTCGCGCGTGTTTACCGTGATCATCAAATTTACCAACATCTAATTTCACCTCTGGAAAAATCCATTTGGAGACATTTAACAGACACTCTGCTCATTCTCGTGATCCTATATTACTTACTGCATATAAGTTGGGATTTTACTCTCTATCTTTAGAATGAGTTGGGGTTTTGCTTCTTTTCACCTCTGGAAATATTCATTTGAAGATAATTAACACTCTGATCGTTTTTGTGATCCTATATTCCTGCGTATATGTTGGGATATTTTTTGACGGAAGGCAGCGAGCACTGCTCTCCTTTTCATTAAGAAGAAACCGGGACAAATGCCGGAGAAATTACAGGTAGAGGCAAGACAGAAAAACAACTATACAGGGGGAGAAACAAGGCACAAAGCAGCAATCCGCAGGCAGGGCCTTCAACACTCATCGTCTTCCGACTACCGTTGGACGCTAGTGCGCAAGGAGCTTCACCGCCGTAGACGAAAAGATTCAATCAGCCGAGATCAGCCACGATGGAGTTGGAGCAGCCGAAGGGCAACACATCGCTGAGTCCACACTCGGACGAAGGGCCATGTGCCGCCGAGGCTTTACACAACCGCCAACAGCGTAATCGAAGGGCATCATGCAGCCGAGTCGACACCCGAGAAGCATCCCGGCACTAGCCCGGCCGTTAGCCGTCTTCGGAGGAGAGAATCCAGCCCTTCCGTAGAAGCGCGATCTTCGTGAGCACAGACACCAACACCAACATCGACACCTCCGCCTACTCCTCACTGGTCCCTCCAGCCGGTTCCATCTCCAAGAACGATGCCCTCATGAGGGAAATGACGGTGAGACGCCAACATCGTCTGATCCGGAGAACTCGGATCGAGGGTTTCCCCCGGAGGTTGGAACGGTGGCGACAAGCAGAGTACCACGACAACGCCTTCAGGAAGGAGGCGACGCCCGCGGGCGCCGTCGCTGTCGGCTCCTGCCAAGGCAGGAGCAAGCCTAGGCTCGGTACAGACGCTCGCCACACCGGTCAACTGGTCCGCCATAGCATCCCTCGGCCTTCAGCCGCACCGCCGTCCAGCGCATCGCTGCTCCTTGGGCAGCACAAACATCGCCGAGCCTCTGCCCGCTTGGCAGAGGGATGCCGACCTCACCACAGCACCGAACACCACCTCCACAGCACGCCGGCCCGAGCAGCTGGGCGCCCCCAACGCGCCGTCGACAGCCAGCAGCTCGCCGGCGGCGGATCTGGGCGGGCTCCCAGATCCACAGCACCACAGCCTCCACCCATCCACGAAGAGCGGGAGCTCCTCCACGCGCGCGAGATGGCGAGGAGGGGAGGCGGGAGCCGCCGCACGGCCAGGGGCGCCGCCCCGGCCGCCGCGCACGGACGAGCTCCACATTGGCCGCCCCAGCCGCCTCTTGGAGTCTCCGCCGCGAGCCACCACGCCCTAGCGCCTTTGGCGCATTGGGGCCGCCGCCACCGCGGACCTCGTCGGCGGCAGCGGCGGTAGGGGAGCAGGCCGGGGCGCGGCTAGCGGCGGCGCTAGGGTTTTGCCCCGGTGTCGCCCTGGGGGACGACACGGGAGCGGGTCGGGGGATGTTTTCTATGTTGGGATATTACGTCTCTATTTTTAGAATCAGTTGGGATTTTGCTTCTTTTTCTACTGTATTTGGCTGAGGGGAAATATGGGCCTATCCTTATTCTTCATTTTTATTTATAGGAGATTTGGGCTTTTGTTTGATCAGCAGATCATGGGCTGGTACTTTGGGCTACATATCCGCAGTGTATGTGATTTTTTGTTTTGTTTTGCAATGGCTGCCAGATCCTAGGAGCTCGGAAAATCGCAGTCCTAAAATAAACTGGGAAAAAAAGCCTCCTACTGATTTTTGAGGACCTTCCAAGAATGTGAAAGAGGACAACATTCCGACTTATGAACTTCCCGCTGATCCATCAGCAGGTTAACTGAACCTCACTCGTGTGCCTTCAAATTCCGAGTCATGCCTTTTGCTTACGCGGCGGATTTGGTGATTCCGCCAACACACCCCAGTTTGATTCCGCTGATGTCATACTCGCGTTGGTGCTCCCCCCACCCCTCATGTTTTTTGTCATTGTCTCCCTGGCAGTCCCGCCGTCGGGCGTACCCGTGCGCTCACGGCGTTGCGTTCATTTGCATTCCAGCTCACCAAAGCAGCGTATTTCAGATCCAGACATCGTAGCGCCTCCATACCCTCCCCACTGTCATGCGCAGTGTGTCCGGGCAGAGCACCGCAAGCGGCAACACATCCTACACCGTGGTGACCACCAGCCCGACGACGCTCGACCCTTGGTGATACGAAGCAATCGCTATGGGGCTCGCCCAGACTGAGGCTCACGCCACACTCATGGCCACCTTCTTTGAAGGGCGCAAATGGACACCGTCCGTGCTACCATGATAGACAATGGAGGTTGGTTATTATGGGAGAATTTTGTCGATGTTGCATGTGCTATGCATTTTCGCTACACAAGTGCATCATTTTTGTTGTGTAAGAGCAGGTAAAGTGCTACAATGATGTATGCGTGTACGCTACAAACAGATTGCTCCAATGGTGCATAAATGTTCTTATAATGTTGGGGTCGCTGGACATTTTCATTGGATCCGTTGGTTTTTTTCGTTGCAAAGGACGACAGTTTTTACACATTCAGGTAAAATTTGCAACACACGATGCTACGTGCGCAAAAAATGTAGCGCTCGCATTTTTATTGCTACATTGATCGGACACAACAATATCTCATTTTTTCGCTACATGGGATATTACATATTAAAAAAATACTATGCTTGAACTGTTTTTGCTACATTGAGCAGACGTGCGAGATCCGTTCACTTAATTAAGTGGGCCGGACAGCTCCGGAGGAGGCTGATCTTTTTGTTAATTTACACCTGGTTGACAGCTAGTGCTTGCCAAAAGTTTAAATTTGTCCGACATAAGTATCACACTAAGCATAAACATTCCAAAAAAATTTGAACATTACCAACTTACAGAAATAGCAACAAGTCAGGACTTTCCAGGTTTTTTTTGGTGGGGAAGGGCTTTCAACTCACTAGTAGAAAAACGGCCTCTAGTCCCGGTCTACAAGGGCCTTTAGTCCCGATTGCGCAGTCGGGACCGCGCAATCGGGACTAAAGGCTCACCCCTTTAGTCCCGGTTGCGTTACAAACCGGGACGAAAGGGTCCCCACGTGGCCGCTGTCGAGCACCCGGGGTCGGAGACCCTTTAGTCCCGGTTGGTAACACCAACCGGGACTAAAGGTCTGCACGCTGGGTTTTAGGGTTTAGGGGTTCTTTTACTGTTTTTCGTTTCAATTTCTTTTTCATTTATTGTTTTTCTTTTTAGGGTTAAGGTTTTGCATTCAATTTGACGGTACTACATATATACAACAAAGAAGGAACCATTACACAACATCGTCATAAATATAAGATCAAAGTGTGACCTATTTCTTCGTCCTCTTGCAGTCGAACCTATTACATATGTAGTACCATATATATACAATATCTCTTACGACTACTACTAGTAGGGATAATATTCTCCGTCTTTAGATATGACATGATCTAAGAAGAATGCCGCCAACTCCTCTTGAATTGCTCGCAGGCGTTCCTTTGGTAGGAGCCCGTCCCGCATCCGTTCGATCTAATTTAAAAAGGGGGTCAATATATATATGAATGAATCTCAACACAATTGATGATAATAAAAAAATATTGTGAACGTACTTGAAATTGTTCTAAGATTCTGCCCCTCTCACAGGTCGTCTCGCGAATGAACTCACAGACGTAGAATCCACATAAATTATTTCCGGATCCCTGCCTCGGGCACTTTACGAGAAAAGAGTTCAATCAAAATAATAATCAAGCATGATAATGTTATTCAAAGTAGAATCAAACAGATGCGCGGGTCTAGCTAGTACTACTTACAGTTAGTTCTTCAAATTCAAGCTGCTCTTTCCACTCACCCCGAGCCCTACCGGTGAACCGTTTCCAAGCCCTAGCAGGCAAAGAAAATGAATAAAGGACTTATTAATTACTAGATACCAAGAAATGAACGAAAGTTGCCGATATAGTGCCATAATGATTGAAATTACCTCTGGAGCATTTCAGCCATGTCTGCCCACTTCTCAGATTCATTACGTAGTGGGTCCATGACTTGTACTAGTCCTTTGTCAGGAGCAATGATTAGCAGAATATAGTGGAACCTACGCATGCATAACTTGTCAATTACACTTAACATCGAGTAAGCAAATAGAATGTGTATAACACAGTAACACTCACCCGAAGTTGTAAGGAAATAGTATTTTCCGTTTGGTTTCATGTCTCCTTAACGCCTGTACCAATGCGTACTCCGTTTCTTTGGGTTTATATTTTAGATTATGTCCATGAACGACATCTGGGTCAACGAACCCAATGTCATAGATTCGTCCTTGTTTGCATTCGAAAATCTTCAATCTGCATTATAGAGTGAGGATAACTATACATGCAATGAACGAGCTGAGCTACAGACTGAATTACAGAAGAAATACTTACAGACAATAGGCACTGACGATAGATTTGTCGATGGCGTCTTGATTGAATAACTGAAATAATTCTTCAAATTCAATATGGACCTCGGCTTTTCCACGCAAGAAATGCTCATCTTTAATTCCCAAAATGAGCCAGTTTGTCCCTTTCTTTGCTTCTTCCATGTACCACTGATGCAATCTTCGCATTTTGGTAGGAAGATTCCGGACCTCCTCCGGTCTGACAAGAGGCTTCCCGTGCTTGTATTTGTATTTGCACGGCTCAGCCATGGGATACTCTTTCATAGAGCCTAAGTATTCAACCAAAGACACCCCAAGATTATCGGCCGCTTCTCTCATTAGTTTTGTATATTCCGAATCAACCGGGATATCGGAAAACACGTTGAGCGGGGGGCACGATTGGTTTTTCTGTTCTTCGAGCTGGGGAACTTTTCTCCCGCTTGCACGCGCCCGCTCCTTCTGAGCTCTACGTGACTTAATAATAGAGCGGTCGTAGTCTGGTAGCGTTTCCTCAGCCGTTGGTCGCCTCAGGTTTTCCAATGTTCTCTTCACTTTTGCCGGATCTAATTTCGGCTCAGGCGGGGGCCGTTTCGGTGCTAACTGGCGTGCCACATCTTCCTTTACTGATAGCTCAAGTTCCTCTTGAGTTTTCTCGTAAGATAACTTGGCAGGAGCAGCCTTCGCTTTCTTCTTTGAGGATTTACTCGGAGCTGTAGCACTAGCCGCCGGAGTGGCGCCAGCGGTGCTCTTCCGCTTTAGAACCCGTGGTTGAGGCGGCGGAGATGGCTGTTTCTGCTGAGACGGCGGAGATGGTTGTTTCAGCTGAGGCGGCGGAGATGGCTCTTTCTGCAGAGGCGGCGGAGATGGTTGTTTCTGCTGACGCGGCGGAGATGGCGGAGGTGGCGGAGACGGTGGCCTTGGCTTCCAATTTGGAAGCACAATGTGTTCCTTCCGCAACAGAATAGTAGTTTTTTCTGCCATCTCTCAATGTAGTCTCCCCTTCACCTGTAGGGTAGTCAAGTTCCAGGTCCTCAAATCCCTTTATAACTTCATCCAGTATGACAACAACATAGCCATCTAGAATCGGAGAGGAATGGTAAGTTCCATTAGGTGTAGGAGGTAAGACTACGCCGACCGCCACCTTCACGGTTAGGTTCATCAATGGAGCATGTAGCTCACAATTTTCCCTCTCCGTGATATCATCCACGAGGTAGCGACGAGCCGAGATATCTGGCCGAACGAGCTCCGTGGAAGACACGCTGATTTTCCGTTGAGATGGTGGGCCGCTAATTTCCAATGCAGGATCTTCGTGCCACTGAGATTGGCCGGTAGCTTGCTGGCTGGTAAGTGCATCTAGTATCTCCTGCTGCCTCGTTAGTTTTTCTTCGATCTGCTTCAGCCGGTCTGCCTCCTCTTTCTTTTTCCTCCACCGGCTTCTATAAGTGTCACTGCAGTCGGGAAAACCATACTTCCACGAAACGGAGCCTTCTGTGCCTCGTGTTCGTCCACTGTGTTCTGGATTCCCGAGGGCGCGTGACAGCTCGTCCTTCTCTCTGTCTGGATGGACCTCCCCGTCTTCTACCTCCTCCATTCATCTAAACTTTGCTTTTCCAATGTCATGCATCTCAAGTTAGAAGTCGAACTAGCTAGCTAGCAGGAAATCCGTCTTGATGCAAAATGAAAAATAAACATCCCTGTCACTGGATTCGTTTTTATTAGTACATGTTTTTTTTTTAAAGTAAACTCTCAATTATTAGGTATAATCCTTTTTATCCCCCAAGATGTCAATTTTGCCCTTTCGAATTTGGAACGATCATCAATTATTTGCCGGTAACTACACCTCTAATAAATGTTGTAACCATGGTCATTTATGTCCCAAATTATCCTGAAATCAATATATTGGTCACCATGAAAAACATAATAAATAAAATAAATTATTTTAACACAAAAAATTATCTAGTATTGAAATATTAAGTTAGTTTGCTTGCCAAAAACATGAATGTCATAATAGTGATTATGAACAAATTACGAGTAATTTATTTTTAGATATTCTGACAACAAAAATGTGGAGTCTATTTTGTGAAGGAGGAAATTAGGTAATCAACATACCACTTGTAGAAATAAGAAAATAGCAGAAGCGTAGATTATTCCAAGGAATTAAGTTCAAGAAAAATGTCATTTCCATATACTTGAATCCAAAATGTCATATCTTACTCAGAAGTGTGTTCTAATGGTAAATCCTACATATTAATGGGCTAATGAGTTTATGAAGCATTATCCATGCATTTAGTCCATAGGTTTGATAGATCCATACGTGTGCTAAAAAAACAGTATAAAAGGACAACAACATGGAGATTAATGAAGGTTAATGATCTTTGTAGTTTGTTTTATCACTTCAAATATCAAAGTGAGTATAGTATCTCCATACTATGAAGAGGCTTTGAACCCAGAACTATGCTATTGACATTGTATTATGCTTGCTCAACTAAGATAGATTCTGCAATTTACTCGAATTAATCTACAAGGAATCAATCAGCAAGAAGAGATCAAAGAGTGAAATGGCATCTTACGGTTGCGACATAGTTGTATTGCGATGACACAAATTATGGAGTGATATAGCAAGCTTGTTTGAAAATAAATAGTTTTACCCATGTCAACTAATTCTTGCAATATGATAGTTTTACTTAGTTTTTTCTCTCTTACATGTACATTTTCTATTGCTTGAATGCTATTGTCTGCGTTACTGTGTGTGTTTATTTTTCTTCAGCAAGTATGATATTACTAATGTATTGGTGTTTTCATCTATGTTTGTTTCCCTCTCTCGCACATATTTTTGTTGTAGAAGTCAAATTTACTAAATAGCAACCAACACTAATGAACAACACTTACTTATACACTTCGTATTCTATTGTAAAATAAGTCCTTCTATTTTTGTCTAACATAAATTACATACTCAGTTGGTAATATTAGAACTCAACATTCAATCCTATAGAACTTAATTAATTATTAATAAAAAGCAATAAATTTGGACCCTATTTATCATGGAGTTTTTTAACTTGAGTGTTTGACATTTCGCTAAGTTGAATTAATTCCATCTAAATCTAGGGAAAACAAAAAAGATTAAAAAATAAATTAACATCTTGCACTAGTTTATGAGGGTTAGATTTCTAGTATTTTTATAATTATGTGTATCCGTTTAGTATATTGAAATATCGTGAGAGATAGATCTTGTAAGTATCTCCATAGACGACGCGTTGGTTTGAGAAAAGTTCTAGCTCTGCGGCCTTGCTTAGGACCATCTGAATAAATGTTTCCGCCTCAATAATCCACGAATTATTGTCCGGAAGAGGCGCCTATAACATTCGAGAAAATAAAAGTGGTGCATATAACGGGAACAAGCAAGCTAGCGATGGCTATGCATGCCCCACCACACTCCCGTCATTCCATATACCAACTCTCACGTAACAACCAGTCACTAGTAGAAAAAGGACCTTTGGTCCAGTGCCCCGTTTAGCTCTAGTCCCGGATTTGTTTCAGACCAGGACTAGAGGGGGGGGACTAGTCCCGATTCATCGGCTACGCGGCCGGCACCCTCTAGTCCCGGTTCGTGAAACGAACCGGGACAAAAGGATTGCGGCAGGCCGCAGCTGAGGTGGGGGCCAGCGCGAGACCCTTTAGTCCAGGTTCGTATCACGAACCGGGACTAGAGGTCCTCTGCTCTATATCATCTTCTTCCTGCCCGAGTTCAAAGCTCATATCACCATTTTTCTCCTCTCTATCTCCTCTCTAGCTCAAATTCATCCACATTTTTTCCACGATTTTTCAAGATTAAGGGCGCCCCATATATCCAAGAGTTCTAATAGGTTAGAAACTTCATCCTCCCGGAGCTCAAGTTCATCCCCATTGCTAGTTTTGCTACTCATTTCATTTGTATTGCTAGCTAGGTGTTTGATGAAATGCCTAAGTTAGTTGTGTAATGCACATTGCTAGTTTATTTGTTTTATATGCAATTTGAGCTCAAATTAAAGTATGATTTGTGGGTTTTAGTGTCGTCCCGTCTCTGTCGCTGTCCTCACTGCCGTGTATCGCCCGCGCCGGCCCGTCGTCGGCACCACCTTGGTGAGCCTCTTGTTCTTATTTTTTAAAAACAAATTCTTATTTGTATGATTTACATAGTTAGTTGTATAGTTTTTTTACTTCTATGACTGTTTGTTATATGTAGTGTCATGGTTTTGATATCCGTCCCCGCCGGCCCTCGTCCGGTCTATGATTCAGATGTGGTATGTTATCTTTTATAACTATTTGTTTAATTTCGTGTTTATAACAATTATGCCGAACAACACTTGAAATATATATTCTTATCTAGGAGGTAGTTGAACCGGAAATTCCAACCGACTCTCTTGTCGAGATGCTAAATTTATTTGAAAAAGAAAACAATACTAATTTGGAAGCAAAATTGAAAAGAAGTGAAGAAGAGAAGATGGAATTGGAGTTGTATCTTGCCGATGTCGTCCATGATCACAAGACCAAGATGGATGCAATGCGCTTGAAGATTAGAAACATTAGAAACTATGCCATTAATAAAGAGGCTTGGTATCATTATGCTGTTGGATCAATGGTTACCTTAGTTGCGATTTTGATCACATTTGTTGTTGCATTTAAATGCATTAGATAGTTTAATTGTATGTTAATTTCAATGTATGTTTTAATTATGAGAACTATGTATTACATTTGGTCACTACTCTACTTTGGTTTTAATGTGATGAACTTGTATTGATTAATTTGGTCACTTCTCTATTCATGATGTTGCGTGTAATGATGTTTTCCCTTCTTATGCACAAAAGGTGCTCGATGAACCGACAATGGATGTACGATGACCGACGCTCTAACGAGTACATTCAAGGCGTGTGTTCTTTTCTCAATGTGGCTGAGCCAAACACGCGGAATGGTTTTATGTGTTGTCCATGCCGTGTCTGTCGGAATGAGAAGGATTACTCTTGCTAAAAAAACCTTCACATCCACCTGATTCAGTCCGGTTTCATGTCCGGCTATAAATGTTGGACCAAGCACGGAGAAAGAGGGGTAATGATGGAAGACAACGAAGAAGAGGAGAACGATGACAACTACTCTATGTTCCCTGAATATGGTGGTAACACAAGGGGGAAGCTAAAGATGAAGAGACACCAGATGAGCCCATGGTAGATGATGATCTTCGCCGGGCCATCGTTGATGCACAGAGAGAAGCAGAAAGTGCAAATGATAAGTTGAAGTTGGAGCGCATGTAAGAGGATCACAAAAAAAAGTTGTACCCAACTTGCGAAGATGGCAACACAAAGCTCGGTACCACACTGGAATTGCTGCAATGGAAGGCAGAGACTGGTTTATCTGACAAGGGATTTGAGATGTTACTGAAAATAATGAAGAAGATGCTTCCAAAGGATAACGAATTGCCTGACAGTATGTATGAAGCAAAGAAGGTTCTCTGCCCTCTAGGATTAGATGTGCAGAAGATACAGGCATGCATTAATGACTGTATCCTCTACCGCGGTGAGGAGTACGAGAATAAGAATGAATGCCCGGTGCGGTGCATTACGGTATAAGATCAGACGAGATCACCCTGGTGATGTTGAGGGCCTGCCCCCCAGGAAGAGGGTTCCTGCCAAGGTGATGTGGTATGCTCCTATAATACCATAGTTGAAATGTTTGTTCAGAAACAAAGAGCATGCCAAGTTGTTGCGATGGCATAAAGAAGACCGCAAGAAAGACGAGATGTTGAGACACCCCGCTGATGGGTCGCAGTGGAGAAAAATTGATAGAGGGTACAAGGACTTTGCAGATGACGCAAGAAACTTAAGGTTTGGTCTAAGTACAGATGGCATGAATCCTTTTGGGGAGCAGAGCTGCAGTCATAGCACCTGGCCTGTAACTCTATGTATCTATAACCTTCCTCCTTGGTTGTGCATGAAGAGGAAGTTCATTATGATGCCAGTGCTGATCCAAGGCCCGAAGCAACCCGGCAACGACATTGATGTGTACCTAAAGCCACTAGTTGAAGAACTTTTACAGTTGTGGGGCGAAAAAGGTGTACGTGTGTGGGATGAGCACAACAGGAGGAATTTGACCTACGAGCACTGCTTTTCGTAACCATTAATGATTGGCCTGCTCTTAGTAACCTTTCAGGATAGACAAACAAGGGATACAATGCATGCACGCACTGTTTAGATGAGACTGATAGTACATATTTGGAGAAATGTAAGAAGGTTGTGTACCTGGGCCATCGTCGATTTCTTTCTCCCGGGCATCCCGTAAGAAAGAAATGCAAGCATTTCAAAGATATGACAGAGCATCGGAGGAAGCCTGTCCGCCGTACTGGTGATGATATATTTGGTATGGTCAAGGATATAGAAGTGATCTTTGGAAAGGGTCCTGGCGGTCAATCTGTTCCGAATGACGCCACCGGACACGCGGCCATGTGGAAGAAGAAATCAATATTTTGGGAGCTACCCTATTGGAAAGTCCTAGAGGTCCGCTCTGCAATCGACGTGATGCACGTGACGAACAATCTTTGCGTGAACCTGCTAGGACATTTGGGCGTGTATGGGAAGACAAAAGATACGCCGGAAGCACGGCAGGACCAGCAACGTATGAAAGACCCAAATGACCTGCATCCAATGAAGACGGATAAAGGAGGTCTAAGTCCTGCCAGGTACGCTCTTACGAAAGAAGAGAAGGAAATATTTTTTGAAGTCCTGAGCAGTATGAAGGTCCCGTCTGGCTTCTCGTCGAATATAAAGGGAATAATAAATATGGCCGAGAAAAAATTCCAGAACCTAAAGTCTCATGACTGCCACGTGCTTATGACTCAATTGCTTCAGGTTGCATTGCGAGGGATTCTACCGGAAAATGTTCGACTACCCATTGTGAAGTATGTGCATTTCTCAATGCAATTTCTCAGAAGATAATCGATCCCGAAATTCTACCAAGGTTACAAAGGGATGTGGTTCAATGTCTCGTTAGTTTTGAGTTGGTGTTCCCACCATCCTTCTTCAATATTATGACGCATCTCCTAGTACACCTAGTCGAAGAGATTACCATTCTGGGTCCTGTATTTTTACACAATATGTTCCCCTTTGAGAGGTTCATGGGAGTCTTGAAGAAATATGTTCATAACCGTGCTAGGCCAGAAGGAAGCATCTCCAAAGGCTATGGAACAGAGGAGGTCATTGAGTTTTGTGTTGACTTTATTCCCGACATTAAGTCGATTGGTCTTCCTGAATCGTGGCATGAGGGGAGACTGAGTGGAAAAGGCACTCTAGGAAGGAAATCAATAATATGTAGGGACGGGCATTCTTTCACTCAAGCGCACTACACAGTTCTACAGAATTCCACCTTGGCGGCTCCGTATATCGAGGAACACAAGAATATTGTACGCTTCAACAACCCGGGGAAGCCTGACTCCTGGATTAGACATGAACACATGGAGACTTTCGGCGGTTGGTTGCAAACACATCTCAACAATAACAACACTATTGAAGATCAGCTGTACTTGTTGTCCAGGTCACCATCTTCGACTATATGGACTTTCCAAGGGTACGAGATAAATGGGAATACATTTTACACGTTCGCCCAAGATAAAAAGAGCACCAACCAAAACAGTGGTGTCCGCTTTGATGCAACAAACAAAAATGGGTCAAAGGACACATACTACGGTTACATAGAGGAGATATGGGAACTTGACTATGGACCTACTTTTAAGGTCCCCGTGTTTCGGTGCAAATAGGTCAAGCTGACAGCAGGGGGGTTAAAGGTAGACGAGCAGTATGGAATGATAACATTGGACCTCAACAATCTTGCGTACTTAGACGAACCATTCGTCTTAGCCAATGATGTGGCTCAGGTTTTCTATGTGAAGGACATGTCCACCAAACCGAGAAAAAATAAGCAAAAGAATACATCAGACGATAAGCCAAAGCACCACACAGTTCTTTCAGGTAAAAGAAACATCGTGGGAGTGGAGGACAAGACAGACATGTCAGAAGATTATGATAAGTTTCATGAAATTCCGCCCTCCGTAGTGAAGGATGACCCAAGTCTCCTGTTAATTAATGAAGATGCTCCATGGTTACGGCGCAGTAAAAATCCAAACACTAGATAGGGATGTTGATGTTGTGTAATAATGTATTAAACCTTTATGTAACTTCACCGTTGGATGTATGCAGGGAATCTGAATGATTTGTATTCGGTCGATGAACTGAAGGATTTCTATATAGAACAAAACACACAGTTTCCCCTGCATACAGCCCAACGGTGGCTCGTGAGTGCCTGCATATCAAATGCACCATTGGACGTATGCAGGGAATCCGAATGATTTGTATTTGGTCGATGAATTGAAGGATTTCTATATAGAGATGTCCTCTGTCTTTGCCTTTCAGACTAGCTTGACTACAGTATAAACCCTCTTAGTACTGAGAGAATGCTTCTATGTTGAGTCCCTCGAAGATGTCATAGGTCACTGCCCAACGACATCTTTCAAGAAACTCGTGCATAGAGGAGTCCTCTGTCTTCTCTTTCTGTTGTTGCCGTGCTCTTGTTCTTCATCTCCTCCTCATGGTGGGTATTTATAGCTAAAATATCAGGGCAACTCTTCATCTTTAGTCCCGGTTGGTAGCTGGAACCGGGACTAAAAGAGCGTTGATATGTGTGCCTTATCTTCTGCTTGAGATCCAACGGCTCACAAGCGCTCGAAAGAAACACACCGCTGATCCAACGGCTCACAAGCGTTCGAAGGAAACACACGATCCGTGTGCTTCTTCCTGATTGGGCATACTACCTGCACTGATGACGGTAATGCATTTTTAATTGAAAATGGCAAAATGGTTTTGGATTACTTATTTAAATTCAAACACTTTTCATTTTGAAATTTTTGTCAGATTCAAAAAATATTAGTTAATGCATTTTTAATTGAAAATGGCAAAATGGTTAATAGTTTGAATAGTTAGAATAATTATTTTGGAAAACAGAAAATGGTTTTGGATTAATTATTTAAATTCAAACACTTTTCAATTTGAAATTTTTGTCAGATTCAAAAAATATTAGTTAATGCATTTTTAATTGAAAATGGAAAAATGGTTAATAGTTTGAATAATTATTTTGGAAAACAAAAAATGGTTTTGGATTACTTATTTAAATTCAAACACTTTTCATTTTGAAATTTTTGTCAGATTCAAAAATATTAGTTAATGCATTTTTAATTGAAAATGGCAAAATGATTAATAGTTTGAATAGTTAGAATAATTATTTTGGAAAACAGAAAATGGTTTTGGGTTACTTATTTGAATTCAAACACTTTTCATTTTGAATTTTTTCAGATTCAAAAAATATTAGTTAATGCATTTTTAATTGAAAATGGTGAAATGGTTAATAGTTTGAATAGTTAGAATAATTATTTTGGAAAACAGACAATGGTTTTGGATTACTTATTTAAATTCAAACATTTTTCATTTTGAAATTTTTTCAGATTCGAAAATATGCAAAAGTTATTCAAATTCAAAAATATGCAGAAGTTATTCAAATTCAAAAAATTTGGTCAGTCGCGCGCAAAAAAAACACCTCTAGTCCCAGTTCGTGGAACCTGGGACTAGAGGGCTTTTTTTGCGCGCCCTTTCGGCCCACCGAAAACACCTCTAGTCCCGGTTCGTGGCACCAGCCGAGACTAGAGGGTACCCTCTAGTCCCGGTTCGTGGCACCAACCGGGACTAGAGGTCCTTGGTATAAATACCACGACCTTATTCCGGCCCGAGCCACGGACCGGGACACAGAGAGAAAGAGAGCAGCCGCCGACGACGAAGACGACGCCGTCAGGCTGCCCGAGCCCGAGTCCGCGCCGCCCTCTCCTCCGGCCGCCCGCCGCGCCACTCCGCCGTCCGTCGTCCGCACGCGCCGCGCTCTCCTCCACCCGCGCCGCCCTCTCCTCCGGCCCTCCGCCGCCCGTGCCGCCCTCCGGCCCGCCGTCGCCCGCCCCACACCGACGCCTCCGATCGATCGAGGTAACTACCTCGTTATTTGCATTTTTTTGCATTATTTGCATTTTAGGTAATTGGGTTAGATAATTAGTGTTAGCAAAATTTAGTGTTAGTAAAAATTAGGTTAGATAATTTAGTGTTAGCAAGTTAATTAGTTAGATTTATTAGCTAGGTTAATTTTATTAGCTAGGTTTTAATTTTGGTGGTTAATTTAGATGATTTAATTTTTATTAGCCCTCCTCCCCGCCGCCAGTTTAGTTTAATTTAGGTTTAGGTGTTTTGAAATTTAGGTTTGAAATTAGATTTAGTTTTAAAAATTAGGTTTGAAATTTATTAGCTCGATGATTTAATAGATGATTTAGGTGGTTAATTAGTTAGATTTATAATTAGAAATATTAATATGCTAATAAGTCCCATAATAATACTAGTTAGAAACTGGGTTAGAAAATTAGTGTTAGCAGAAAATTGGGTTAGCAATTTTTACTTTTCAGAGGGTTCCTTATCATGTGAGCTATGACCCTGTGAGGATTCCTTCTCTTTGGATACGCAGCGTCGGCGGCTCAGCACCCCGCGGCTCAGGAACCGGTCGAAGTTAGTTTGAGAGCTTCATGCATGGGAGATGTATTAGTGATATTATTCGTGATGTATTAGGGTTAAATAAAAATGGACCCGAGCTATGTAACTGGATTACTCTATATGTATTAGTGATACTTTTGCATATTTGATCAATGTTGCTTTTGTAAAATTAGGAAAACAATGTTCCCTACTTTGAATTATTCGGCTAATGCTAACATTGCTTTATCTTACTTTGTAGTAGTTAAGCAATGGATCACTTCAACAGTAGAGACAATGAAGAGGACATTTTTGCCATTGTATGGCAATCCGAGGTCAGTGGAGCAGAAGACATTGGATTAGAAGACATCGGAGCAGAAGACGGCTCATAATTTTTGAACGAGTCCGGCCAGAGAATGGAGGTGGAAAACGAAGCGTAAATGAGCCATGAGTGCGATGACGACTCAGAAACTGGTGGACATCCGCCATTTGGTGAGGTATATTAAGCCTCTATTGATCAGATGCAATAATAGAATTGTATATATATGTATTAACGAATGTTTCTTATTTTAGACCTCCGCATCGACCCTATCTGTTAAAAGTAAACGAGGCCATGCCAAAGGGATGGGCAAAGATGAGCATCTCATAATCGAGGTCGTCTCTTCACAGGGCAAACCGTTGCTTCCCGAGACGAATGCAAATAAGTTTGTGCATCAATGTGGAGTTGTTTTTAGGGACAACGTCGCGATCAGCGTTCAGGAATGGCAGCAGAGCAAAAAGCTAGAGGGAGTTAGTTATGTCGACGACAGATCGAAAGATGATCTTTGGAACAAGCTAATTTCATGTTTCACCCTACCGGTCTTCGAAGATGATGAAGCAAAGACAAAAGCCATGAGGGCTGCGTCAAGCATTTCGCTCTTAAGAAGATGGCTGAACAATTCAATAAGTACAAGAACAGATTATACCGTGCATATGTCAAAGATAAAAAATCTCTAGATTTCACTGGCACACTAGAGAGGCAGCGGGCTCACTGGGTGTCGTGGGGTTACTCTTTGACTACCCCACGGTGGTGATACCTGGGTCACGCCAAGTCCATCAACCCTATGGCGAGGGCTCAAGGAAGGCCCAAGGAGGACGACGTGCGGCCCAAGATAGTCCACGTTAGGTCATCAGCTTCGTTCATCCTGTAAGTGCCATCGGCACCGTTCACCCGAGACCTAGCCTATCATATAAAGGCTAGGAGGGTCCCCTCGTCTAGAGGAACGCCAACGCATACGCTCATAGCCGCTATCTCAAACCCTAGCGAGATTGCCATCTCGCCATTGTAGCCGCCATCTCAAACCCTAGCGAGATTGCCATCTCGCCATTGTAGCCACACTCAACATCAATACCAGACAAGCAGGAAGTAGGGTTTTATCCTCCGGGAGCCTGAACCTGGGTAAACGCCTCGCCTGTTAGCCGTCGTGATCACCAGCGCTCATCTCTCTCCCCCTCAATCAACCCGGGGTACTCGACCCAGGGATTTGCCAAGTCCTAGCCTCGTCAATTGGCGCCGTCTGTGGGAAAGAACGAGCGCTGGAAGCATGGTCGCACCGGCCCCATCAACCTTGAAGATCGACGCCTGCACCAGGGAGCCAATCCGCTCCGGCTCCCTCGAGTACGTCAGCCACCCGCCGGCTCATCGCTCGGTGTACGCTGAACTACATGAAGGTATGTGGATCACCTTTGGTACCATGCACTACCTCATAAACAGCTACGGAACACTCCGATCTACGGCGGCCGCGCTACGCGCGGTGGTGACACCCGCATCTGCCTCGACTACGTCAACCACGCCTTCACCCGCCGTGGAGATCGCATCTGCTGCGGATGCAGCGATCGCATCTTCGACTGCCGCGAAGATCGCATCTGCCACGACTACAACGACCACGTCATCACCTGCCGTGATCGCATCTACCGCGACTGCGACGATCGCATCTTCGACTGCCGCGAAGATCGCGCTTGCCTCGACTACACCAACTGCCTCCATGGCAGAGATCGCGCCCAACGCGACCACGACACCCGCATCTCCGGCTGCCAAGGAGATCGCATCGGCTGCGACCCCTGCGCGGATCAAGTCTACTTCGACCACCTTGATCGCGTCGCGGGCAAGGCCAAGATCTACATCGACTCCAACTACGTCAGCCACGCCTTCGCGCCGCGAGATCGCCCGCAAGCCAATCGCACCCGCGTCAACGATAGCGACTCCATTTCTCGCGTCCACGGTGAAGGTCGCGAAATTCTACGGAAAGAGCCTCAATGGCGACTGTGGTACCCACCACGTTGTAGCCATTTTCGACTCCGAGCACGGCTCGGACGAAGGAAGCAGTAGTGGAAGCATCAACCCCACTTCCCAGATTTACCCCGCACAAGTCTACATGGCCGGCCCGTCGCGGGCCAACGGCGATGAACCTGCATATCCATTGGAGGTGGTCATACCGGACCAGACGACGTGACTCACCATCACCCGCGACATGGCAATCAGAGCCTTGAAGCACGTTGAGGAGGGCACGTACCCCCCACCAGATGCACCCCGAGAGGACCTTATGGCGGTCCAGTACCTGCTGCGGAAGGAAGGCGAACGACTCCGCGCAGAGAAGGCCGAGCTACTCCGACGCAAGGAGGAAGCCGACGCGGCGAGTGCCAGGAGGGCCGCTTATTCATTCACAGCTGCCTCGACAGAGGTCTCGCAAGGAGCAAGGCGCCACAGGGCCCGCGTGCCCCGGATGACAGAGGCCGAACGCGCTGGAATCACCCGCAACCTCGAATCGTCATACATGACTGAAGACGCGGACGGGATACCCGTCCCCAAAACACCCGGAGCTGCCCTCATGGCAGTCGAAACATACCTGCGACTAACGCAGCCGCCTGAGGGTGACGCCCGTGCTCTCCTCCACAAGCAACAAATCATGTCCATCATGGCAGTTGAAGAAGCTCTGGCGAACAAGGCGCCAACAGAAAGGGCGCAAGAAAATCGGGGTCGCCGCGACCGCGAACCCGCAGCACTCGCAGGCCCAGCTCCAAGACAACCGCGACAGCCGCAGCCTGGCGAAGACCTCCGCAACGTCATCACACAGAGGACGGTAGACCGCAACCGCACCCAGCGGACGGTCAGCACGCCCAATGCTGACGACCGCGACGATAGCGACTTCGAGCCACGCGGCGCCGCATGCTTCAGCTTCAACATCCGCGACACAAGAATGCCCAAGGGCTTCAAGCTCATGGCAGAAGCGGTCAAGTACGACGGAAAGCAGGACCCGAGAGACTGGCTGGAGGACTACCTCATAGCCTGCAGTTGCCAGGGCGGTACTTCGACTACAGCCATGCAGTACATCCAGCTGATGCTCACAGGATCTGCACGCGGGTGGCTCAACACTCAACCCAAGGACGCCTTCAGCACGTGGGACGAGTTCGCGGATGCCTTCGTTAAGAGCTTCCTGGGGACGTACTCAAGGCCGACAACTTTCGTCGAGCTCCAAGCATGCAAGCAAGGACGAGACGAGCCGCTCCGGTCGTACATCCAGCGATGGACCCTGCTCCGCAACACCATGGAAGCCACCTCGGAAGACCGAGTGATGGATGCCTTCATGCACGGCGTCTACCGCCGCGACCTCCGCGAGGAATTTGGTAGGCTCCGGCCGAGAAACATGATTGAGCTCATGAAGATAGCCAACCAGTGGGCAGACGGAGAGGACTCGGTCCGTGATACTTCACGTTACTCCCCAAAAGAAGAGGTCGGACCAAGCAACTGGCGGGAAGGACGCCAGAAGAAGAAGCCGCGTTACCACGGCAATGACTCAATAGAGTTAGTAGCGGCGGGATTCGAAACCCCCCGCGAGGATGAAGCATGCGACAACAGTCGTCAATACAGTCAAAGGCAGTACAGTCGAAGCGGCGACGACCAGAGTCGCCAGTACGGCCAAGGGCAATTCACCCGAAGCGGTGGCAGCACCTACCGTGGCGACGGAAGCCGCAAACGAGAGTGGCAGAGGCGCACGCTGACTCCGGAGGAAGAGCTGGAGCAACCCTGCAAGCATCATATGTTCAGGAACCCGGAAACGGGCAAGTGGGGATCCCGCCACCTGTTGAAGGACTGCAAAAAGGCACGCAGGATATATCAGGCAATGCAGAAGATAGTCGCTCCGCAAGCCACGCAGTTGACTCTCCAGGCAGCACCCGCAGCGCAGCCAGTCGCGCAGCTGGCTCTCCAAGCAGCACCCGCACCCATACCTGTAGTCGCTAATCCAGCACAGGCAGCGGGAGCTTTCTATCAGCAGCAGCAAGAGGCCCCTGACGCATATCCAGCGGCACGCGGACAGCTCAACATGATACAGAAGGGGCGCCCTTCAAACAGAACCCAGAAGATCATCACTCGCCAAGTCTACCAGGCTGTCACCTGTCCACCTGCAGTACCCGAATACCTGAGAGGGTCAGAGACACCAATCACGTTCTCCAGAGCAGATCACCCGCCTGCGGTACCACGACCTGGGCACGCCGCTCTGGTAGTCGAAGCTCTGATCGGGGATTACACCTTGAAAAAGGTGTTCATGGACGGAGGCAGCGGCATCAACATTATCTTCGCCGACACCCTCAGAAGGATGAACAGGCCAACAACAAACTTGAAAACATCAGAGACTACCTTCCATGGCATAGTACCAGGGCAAGCAGTCACGCCCATGGGAACAATCACACTCGACGTCATCTTCGGCACACCCGACAATTTCCAGAGGGAAGCGATCGACTTCGAGGTAGTCGATTGGAAGTCGCAATACCATGCGATACTTGGGCGCCCAACCTTTGCCAGATTCATGGCGATACCTCATTACGCCTACCTTATGCTCAAGATGCCTGGCCCCAAGGGCGTCATCACGGTGCACGGCGACTTCGACCGCTCCAACAGCTGGGACCGTGAATTCAGCGAGATCTCTGAGTTCTTCGGAATGGAGGAGCACCTTGCGATGATGGCAGTCGACAACGACAAAACCATCTTCCCGCCACGCAAGAAGCCAGCAAAGGACTCCGCCTTCAACACGACCGACGACACAAGAACACATCAAGTCCACCCGACGGACGCCAGTAAGACAGTCAAGGTGTCGACAAGCCTGCCTATCGCATAGGAAGGTCGTGAGAACTGGGAGATCTTCGCCTGGCAACCTTCTGACATGCCAGGCATACCCAGGGAACTCGCCGAGCACTCCTTACGCGTCCACAAGGACGCCAGACCCGTCAAGCAGACCATGCGACGCTTTTCGGGTCCCAAACGAGACGCCATCAGCAAGGAGATCGACCGGCTGCTCCATGCCGGATTCATCCGAGAGATCAAGGACTCGGACTGGGTAGCGAACCCGGTCCTGGTGGAGAAGAAGAAGACGAAGAAACTCCGCATGTGCGTCGACTTCACCGCCATTAACAAGTGCTGCCCCAAGGACCACTTCCCGCTCCCGCGGATAGACCAGATCATCGACTCGACTGCAGGCTGCGCGCGCCTATCCTTCCTGGACGCCTACTCTGGGTACCAGCAGATCAGGATGAAAGTCGAAGATGAAGAGAAAACTGCATTTATCACATCCCATGGTGTGTTCTGCTACCAGATGATGCCCTTCGGGTTGAAGAACGCTGGAGCCACATACCAGTGCACGATGCAAGCCTGCCTGAAGGAGCTAATAGGACAGATCGTCCAAGTCTACGTCGACGACATAGTCGTCACCACTCGAACGGAGGACAGTTTAATTGCTGACCTCCGCAAAGTATTCACCGCACTCAACGAGTATCAGATCAAGCTGAACCCTGACAAGTGTGTTTTTGGCGTGCCAGCCGGAGAACTGCTCGGGTACCTCGTCTCTGTAAGAGGAATTGAAGCCAACCCTGAGAAGGTGCAAAACATACTCGCAATGCCAGCACCGACCAAGCTTCATGAAGTGCAACGCCTAGCCAGTCGAGTCGCAGCTCTCAGCCGGTTCATTAGTAAGTTGGGAGAAAAGGCCCTGCCTTTCTACCAACTGATGAAAAAGACGGATAAATTCGAGTGGACAGATGAAGCGCAAGACACGTTCGACAAGCTCAAGAAAACCCTCACGACTCCTCCAGTACTGGTGGCGCCACTGGAGAACGAGCCGCTGTACCTCTACGTGTCAGCCACGAACAGAGTGGTCAGCACGGTACTCGTAGTCGAACGAGAAGAAGAAGGGCACATTCACCATGTTCAGCGGCCCGTCTACTTCCTCAGCGAGGTGCTAACCTTGTCCAAGCAGCGGTACCCGCACTACCAGAAGCTAGCCTACGGAGTCTTCATGACATCAAGGAAGGTCGTCCACTACTTCTCCGAGCACTCCATCACGGTGGTAAGCTCCTCCGGGCTCTCCGACATCCTCACCAACCAAGCCGCGACAGGACGAGTCGCCAAGTGGGTTGTTGAGTTGGGACCCTGGGGGCTGAAGTATGCACACCCGAAGGCAATCAAGGCCCAAGTTCTTCCAGAATTCACCACAGAGTGGATAGAGGCCCAGCTACCAGACATACCCGACTTGTCCAACGCATGGACAATGTACTTCGACAGGTCCAAGAAGTTCAGATCAGCAGGGGCGGGAGTCGTCCTCATCTCACCCAAAGGCGACAAGCTGAAGTATGTACTGCAAATGGACTTCCCAACACCCTCCAACAACGAGGCAGAGTACGAAGCCCTAATCCACGGCATGCGAATGGCCAAAAACTGCGGCGCCACTCACCTCATGATCTACGGAGACTCCTACCTCGTTGTGCAGCAAACCATGAAGCAATGTGACGCCATCGCCGACAACATGATAGCCTACAGGGACCTATACAACCAGCTGGAAGGCACCTTCGACGGCTGCGAGCTGCGGCACATCGGCCGCGAGAGCAACGAGGAAGCCGACACCCTCGCTAACCTGGGCTCAGACAAAGCACCAGTGCCATCCGGAGTCTTCCTCGAGTGCATCACGCAATGCTCCATCAAGCTCCGGCCTGCGCCGGGACCCTCTACACCGACAACGAGCACCACCAACCCGCCCAGCACGGAGAAGGAACCTATGGAGGTAATGCTGGTCGAACCCACATGGACAAGCCCATACCTGGCCTACATACTGCATCAGAAGGTGCCAACGAACCCAGTCGAAGCCAAGAGCATCACCCGCCGCTCTAAGGGCTTCACCGTCATCAACGGGGAACTCTACAAGCGAAGCATCTCAGGAGTCCTCCAAAGGGGCATCGACCAAGTCGACGGTCAAGCCATCTTACTCGAGATCCACGCCGGCATCTGTGGACACCACGCCAGCAGTCGAGCCTTGGTGGCCAAAGCCCTACGAGCAGGGTTCTACTGGCCCACCGCAATGCAAGACGCAGAAGAACTAGTGAGGAAATGCATCGGCTGTCAGGAGTTCGCCAACAAGCCGCACGCACCGGCATCAGCACTAAAGACCATACCACTCGCATGGCCCTTCGCTCAATGGGGGCTCGACATGGTGGGTCCATTCAAGAAGTCTTCTCCGGGCGGACACACTCATCTCCTAGTGGCAGTCGACAAGTTCACGAAGTGGATCGAAGCCGCGCCCATCACAAGTTCGACTGCCTCCTCGGCAGTTAACTTCATCAGGTCGATCGTCTTCAGGTTCGGTGTGCCACACAGCATCATCACCGACAACGGCTCGAACTTCACAGCCGAAGAATTCAAGGACTTCTGCTCTGACCAAGGCATCAAGCTCAACTACGCATCTGTCTCGCACCCGCAGTCCAACGGACAAGTCGAGAAAGCCAATGGCCTAGTCTGCAAGGGCGTAAAGAAGCGCCTGCGAGTACCATTGAGGCGCGCCGCAGGCGCCTGGGTCGAAGAGCTGCCATCTGTGCTGTGGAGTCTGCGCACCACGCCAAACAGATCCACCCAATACACGCCATTCTTCATGGTGTACGGTGCCGAAGTAGTCCTGCCGTGCGACATCAAGTTCGACGCCCCCCGGGTGGTGGCCTACGATGAGTCTGATGCAGAAGAAGCACTCGAAGATGACATGGACACCCTGGACGAAGCACGCGACATCGCCTTTACCCGCACAGCCGTGTATCAGCAAGACCTACGTAATTATCACGGGCGGCGACTGCGGCCCAGAGCGTTCGTCCCTGATGATCTTGTCCTCCGTCTCAGACAGAAGAAGGTGCATAAACTTGCCTCCCCGTGGGAGGGTCCATACATCGTGACAGAGGCAATCGGTGGCGGAGCTTACCGCCTGAAGGACTCGAAGACGGGGACAGTCTGCAACAACCCGTGGAACGTTGCGCAACTGCGCCGCTTCTACGCCTGATCGACCCCAATTTGTAACAGTACAATGTAAAGAAGCGGCAGGTTTCAGACGCACTCTTTCCCTCGCCAGGGTACCCGAGGGGACTGGAAGGGTTTTAATGAGGCGGCCTGCTCGCAAAAGTCAATAAAGTGATTTGAGGAACAAGCTCTCCCCTCTACTTTCATCAGCAAGCAACATAAACCTAGGCCGCCACCTGACGCACTCGGGGGCTGCGCCATACAGGTTCAACTCGAAAATCCTCGGCCGCCACCCGAACCACTCGGGGGCTGCGCTGTACAGGTCTAAGTCCAAACCTAGGCCGCCACAGCCGCGCCATACAGGTTCAACTCGAAAATCCTCGGCCGCCACCCGAACCACTCGGGGGCTGCGCTGTACAGGTCTAAGTCCAAACCTAGGCCGCCACCTGACGCACTCGGGGGCTGCGCCATATAGGTTCAACTCGAAAATCCTCGGCCGCCACCCGAACCACTCGGGGGCTGCGCTGTACAGGTCTAAGTCCAAACCTAGGCCGTCACAGCTGCGCCATACAGGTTCAACTCGAAAATCCTCAGCCGCCACCCGAACCACTCGGGGGTTGCGCTGTACAGGTATAAGTCCAAACCTAGGCCGCCACCTGACGCACTCGGGGGCTGCGCCATACAGGTTCAAATCGAAAATCCTCGGCCGCCACCCGAACCACTCGGGGGCTGCGCTGTACAGGTCTAAGTCCAAACCTAGGCCGCCACCCGACGCACTCGGGGGCTGCGCCATACAGGGCTAACTCGAAAAATTCTCGGCCGCCACCCGACGAACTCGGGGGCTGCGCCGTACAGGTCTAAGTCAACCTAGGTCGCCACCCGACGCACTCGGGGGCTGCGCCATACAGGGCTAACTCGAAAAATCCTCGGCCGCCACCCGACGAACTCGGGGGCTGCGCCGTACAGGTCTAAGTCAACCTAGGTCGCCACCCGACGCACTCGGCGGCTGTGCCATACAGGGCTAACTCGAAAAATCCTCGGCCGCCACCCGACGAACTCGGGGGCTGCGCCGTACAGGTCTAAGTCAACCTAGGTCGCCACCCGACGCACTCGGGGGCTGCGCCATACAGGGCTAACTCGAAAAATCCTCGGCCACCACCCGACGCACTCGGGGGCTGCGCCGTACAGGTCTAAGTCAACATCCTAGGCCGCACCCGACGCACTCGGGGGCTGCGCCGCACAGGTCTGACTCGAAAACGCCTAGGCCGCACCCGACGCACTCGGGGGCTGCGCCGCACAGGTCTGACTCGAAAACGCCTCGGCCGCACTCGAAGCACTCGGGGGCTGCGCCGCACAGGCCTGACTTGACACACCTCGGCCGCACTCGATCCGCTCGGGGGCTGCGCCATACAGGTTTACAGAAGTCTACAATTTACTCACTCGGAGGCTACCCCCACCTCGGCATACATACACTCATGCTCCCACTTGGGAAAAATATCTTTTACAAACTAATGCTACACAACAGCAGTCTGGTAGTCTTACTCTACAGGCTCATCCTTTGGCGCATCGAGCGGCCCTACAAGTTGCTCACTGAAGTTCTGGACCTGTTGAATCATCTGACGCGCAGCCGCAAGGGTATCGGCGTAGTCATCTGTTCGTTCCAGGCAGGCCATCAAGCACCTTGTCCAAGAAAAGATGAGGCCGGTGCATTCGAATGTACGCCAGCGCAACGTTCGCCCCGCCAACAAGCTGGGCGTGCACGACTTCCTTCAACGCCTTGCCCTCGCGGAACCTCTCCAGCAGCGCAGCCAGTCCATTAGGCTGCTCGTTGTGCGGAAAGTACACCTTGTTGACCTGCAAGAGGGTCTTTCTACAACCTTCCAGGAGCAAAGCAGCCCGCCAGGTGCGATCCAGCATTCTAGCCAATACACTGCCTTTGGACTTGTTCGACCAAAACGTACGCGCTTCGGGTGAGTCACTGGCGGCCTCCTTTTCCACCCGCTCATCAACTCGACCCTGCTCGGCCTTCCAGTCAGAATTCACATCTGCATCAAGACCCAGCACTTAGAACAGTGAAAGCATAAAGAAGCCGAAGCAAAGCGCTAGAAGCCCAACCTTGCAGCTGTCGACTGATCAAGTCTATCTGGCCAAGAAGAAATTCCTCACGCTGGGAGAACGGCGCAGCGGGCCGTGACTTCAAGCGCTCCAACTCCAACTCGGCAACCTTCAGCTTCGACTCGAGCTCAACAATCTTGTTTCTCATGAAGCTGATCACTCGCTGGTCATTTACACTTTGCGCAGAAGCTGGAGGAGTTCGACGGCGACGGCGAGTGGGTGCAGCTGAAGAGGTGTCCTCCTCCTCACCTCACCCGCACCAGTAGCTCCAGCGACCTCAGGAGCCTCGCCCATCTCAGACTGCCAAGTTCGACAGTGTCAAGCAAGGAAAAAAGCACATTCAGTCTAGCATAAATACAACAGAAGACTCGAAAGCACAAATTGACATTTCAACATCAGCATGTTCGCGGCCAGAAGACCCGCAAACTATATGGTTCATTACAGACCATGATCAAAAGTAGAAGAATCTTAAAATAAAGGAGTTTACATCGCAGACTCCGACTGAGAACGGTTCTTCCTAGCGGCCAACTCTGCAGCCTTGGCGATTTTCTTCTCGAAGGTGGCAATCAACTTCGCAGCCAGCTGGCTCGCACGTGCCTTCACGCCGCTAAGGGACGCGGTTTTGCCATCAGGCCTCCGAGGGAAGTCGCTGACAACCTTCTCAAAATCACCTACGACTTGGTGACCAAGTAGCAGCTGGAAAGTGAGCTCTGAGCCGCGTACCGTCTGTGCACGCGTGTAGTCCGCCATGGTGGTCGCGTCGTCTCCAAACGGAGCCGCAAGCGCGTCAACAGCGACCGGCGGTAGCTGGCGGGGGAAGATGCTCTGGTGCACAGTCGCCAAAGCGCCTGTCGACTTCTGCAGCGCCGTCGAGGCATACGCGCAGACGCGGTCGATGAAGCCAACAGCCTCTGTCAAGCCGACATTGGCACTGGAAGCTCCTTCTGGAGGAGCACCTCCGCAAGTCTCTGCTCCAAAAGAAATCCACACCCGTAAGGCTTCCGCAGTCGACAAAAAGCAAAGTAGGCAATGAGCCGAGATACTTACTTCCAATAGAATCGGCGAGTGTGAGCAAGTGTTCAACCTGGGTCTTCTCGAGATCATCCCGGGTTCGCTCACGCTCTTGGGCTTCACCCAGTGATTTCTCCAGCTCCGCGACCCGCCTCGCCATGCTCTCCCTCTCGCCTGTGGATCACCGGAGCAAAGTCAACAATGAAGATAGTCGAAGCACCCCTTGAACGCAAGGGCCCACACTCACCTTTCGCCTACTCCAGAGCAGTGCGGAGTTGATTCCTCTCCTGCTCCATGCGAACGAAGGTAGCGGCTACCTCCATCTGCTGGCGATAATACGGCTGTAGGAAACACTAGACATCAATCTGCGCCCGACTATTCTAGTCACGCACATCTTCGGGGGCTACTCCCATCGGGAGCGCTGTTCGCGCACCCGATACAGATTTTACAGACTGAGTTAAGGGACACTTACATGCTCAAGCAACCCAGCGTCCACCGGGGTCGCATCAGCTGTTTTCTCTGGCACGGAGGAGGCCGAAGCTTTCAAGGTCAAAGCGTCACCCGCCTGCGGCTCTTCTTCGGTCGTCTTCGCAGTCTGCTCGAACACGGGAGCAGAAGTGTGCTCCATCTCTGGAGGCGAAGAACCAACAGCGCCAGTATGGTCGCTGCGACAAGATAATTCAATTCAAGGACTCGCAAGGCAAAAAGCACACTCGGCAAAAAGCACGGCAATGTTTACGCGACTTACCTGGTGACATCCACATCATCTTCACTCCCCAGGGAGACGGAGGGCATCCTCGCAAACTCAGTTGGCGGCGCAGACTCGAGAGGAGGCACGAACAGAGGCTCCGCCAGGCCCTCCATACGCCTCACGCCCGAAGATGACTCGCTCGCCTCGTCCACGTTTTCCACCTCCACCTGCTTTGCGGGTGACGAAGCCGAAGCAGACTCGCCACTTTTTCGCTTCAGCAGCGACTCCTCATCCTCGTCATCCTCCTCCAAGGTTTCTTCATCCTCAGGGAACTCTGCCTCTTCATGAGGTCCGTTCTCCATCAACGGAGGAAGGCTGACAAAGCTGGAACGACCCTGTCAAAAAATTCGGGTCAGACAAAAGAAGATTTCGACAGAACATACAAGACATAAGCAAAATAAAAGGAAGCTTACCTCAGGCACAGGGTTGTTCGGCCCATACGGCTGGGCCGGGCACTTGACGTTGCACGGATCGGCGGCTCGGAGACTGGTGATGCTCCTCACCTTCGACTCAACTTCTTCATCGTCGAGTTCATTGCCGTGCTCAAGCGCCCACATCGGGTGGACGCGAGCGCGGAGCGGCTGCACCCGGAGCCTGAAGAAGGTGGCAATGAGATGCACCCCACCTGTCTCGCGCCCAAGGCTCTTCAGCAGGCTACGGAGAAGCGCCAGCAAGGGTTGAGTCGCCTCCCTGTCCTCCTTCGACAGCGGATGCGCCAATGCCTTCGTCTTCCGCAACTCGCGATCAGCCGCGAAGGCAGGAAGCCCCTCCTGGTCGCTCCTGACGTAGAACCACTTCTTCCGCCAGCCCTGGACGGAGTCGGATTTCTTCATCTGGAAGTAGGCGGTGTCGCCACGCACCTGGATGCCGAAGCCGCCCACCGAGTACACTTGCCCGCTCTTCCCCACGTTCCTCCTAATGAGGAACAGCGACTTCCACAACAGCCAGTGGGGTGCGATCCCCAAGAAGCACTCGCAGAGCATGATAAAGCTCGCAATGCTCAAGTTGCTATTGGGATTCAGATCGTGGATCTGAATCCCATAAGCATACAGGAGCCCACGAACGAAATCGTGGAAGGGGAACCCGAAACCCCGCGGAAGAAAATCCACGAAGCACACGCGTTCCCCCTCGCGAGGGGCAGGAAATACCTCCTTCCCTGGAGCGCGCACCGCCGCCTGGTCCGCCGGCGGTAGCAGTCCCTGCGCACGGAGGGCCTCGAGATCGGCCTTCTTCACCGACGACTTCGTCCAATCGCCGTCGGGCTTCTTCATCACGCTAGCCTCGGCGGCGGCGGTGGCGCCGGCGGCAGACTTCCCCCTCTTCATCGTGACCTTGCTCATGGAGGGTGGAGAAGAATCTGACAGAGGAGCAGCAATGGAGGAGAGAGCAGTGGAGACGACGGCGAAATGGGGATGGGATGAACTGTTCCCCACCGCGGTGAAAAATATATACCGCGGGGTCAGTTCATCCTAGCCGTTCCCCACGAAACTGCTTTCCACAACCTCATCTGGCCGTCCACGTGTCGCGCAGAGATGCCAACCGTCGCCGCCCACGCCGCCCACTACGCGCGGAAATCGAGGCGCCATCATCACGCCGCAAAATTTTCACGCCCAACGGTCAAATCAGTCAAATACTGACACTGGGACCACCCTGTCACGTCCCATCGGACGCAGAGTGCGCCGAAAACGTCAGCGCTGACGTCACCTGCGGAGGCGTAGCAAGAAAGCCAACGGGCTGATGGAGCACCCGGACAGTTCATTCGAGTGCAACAAAGATACAGTAAGCTCTAAGAGCTGAGTAGACTCGACAAGTCCATTCGAGTGCAAAAGAAATACAGTAAGCTCCACGAGCTGAGCAAAACTTAAGCAGTAAGCCAAACCGGCCGAGTACAAAGTAAGTCATGCAAAGCAAGTTGCGACTCCATCAATTCGAGTCCCTTCTTCACTCCCATCGGGAGCGGGCTTTTCGACTGAAGAAAAATTGAGTTTAACCTCAATTGCAAGCAATTCAGCTTAATCTCGGGGGCTACTCCCATCGGGAGCGCTATTCGCGCTCCCGAATGACTCAGAACAATCGCAGTCGAAAAATCACCGACCAAAGCAATACTCGCAGCTTTTTACCCGGCAGTCGATGTTTCGATTAAGGAATCCTCCATAAGCCCTGAAAGGCCGGAGTCGACCATTTTATTTGTTCCTTTCAGGAACCTGGTGGTGTGCCCAGAAGGAAGGAGTCCTTTACCCAACTCTATGATTCGACTAAGCACTCGGGGGCTACTGTCGTGGGGTTACTCTTTGACTACCCCACGGTGGTGATACCTGGGTCACGCCAAGTCCATCAACCCTATGGCGAGGGCTCAAGGAAGGCCCAAGGAGGACGACGTGCGGCCCAAGATAGTCCATGTTAGGTCATCAGCTTCGTTCATCCTGTAAGTGCCATCGGCACCGTTCACCCGAGACCTAGCCTATCATATAAAGGCTAGGAGGGTCCCCTCGTCTAGAGGAACGCCAACGCATACGCTCATAGCTGCCATCTCAAACCCTAGCGAGATTTCCATCTCGCCATTGTAGCCGCCATCTCAAACCCTAGCGAGATTGCCATCTCGCCATTGTAGCCATACTCAACATCAATACCAGACAAGCAGGAAGTAGGGTTTTATCCTCCGGGAGCCTGAACCTGGGTAAACGCCTCGCCTGTTAGCCGTCGTGATCACCAGCGCTCATCTCTCTCCCCCTCAATCAACCCGGCGTACTCGACCCAGGGATTTGCCGAGTCCTAGCCTCGTCACTGGGACTCATTTCTGGAGTATAAGAATTCGGAACTAGCTAGGCAAAGGTCGGAAAAGAATAAGGAAAATGCAAAGAAAAAGAAATATCACCATAAGATGGGGACATGTGGCTACAGAACTGCCGAGCCTAAGTGGGATCAAACTGAGGCCGCCATGCGCGAAAAAGGGATCATTCCAGCTACAGAAAAACTGGCCCCATAGGGTAAGAAATTGGATACTTGGGCATGGGGCGGAGTATGACATGGAAACCGGGGAGTTAAAAATGATCCCCAGAAAAAAATTCTATACCCCAGAAAGCAATTGTTAAAGTAATTGCTGAGGTTCAAGAGGGAAAGTTTATTCCCGACAGAGAGAGGGACGAGCTGACAAAGGTCCTCAAGAATCCTGAAAAAACAGGAAGAACACGAGGCTTTGGACCAGATGTGCCGTGGAGGCTTGGGTTTCCTGAGGACCGTCAATCTTATAGAAGCCGAGCGAGAGCAAAGAAGAGGAGGGAGTAGGAGGAGGAAGGCCGGTTGAACAACCTAGAAAAACAGAACGAGGAAATACTTGCTATCGTAAAGCACCAACAGAAGCAAATAGAGGAATTGCACGAGCAAGGGCCAACTCATCAGCTGCAGCAAGATAGTCATGAAGGCGGCCCATCTCAGCGGAGAAGCTCAGTGGCTTCCACGGCGGTCGGTGCTGATGAGGCACCGATGGATCGCTACCCCCATGGATATTATCAGGGAGAAGAAAAGTTGTGAGCTACATGTGGGAGTGAGGAACTTATCCTTCAAGGTGGCAGACGGCTATGCTTTAACTTGTTAATCTACAGCACGGTGGCATTGCAATGCGATTCCATATGGCTATGGTCGTGTCAGCGTGGATCAAGTTCTACTCGGATATGAATCACTAGAGCTTGACATCCCTGGAGCTGATGATGAGAGGACACTGGGAGACGTCGGGGGTGGTATCATTCTATGGCGCAAGAAATACATCGTGCTTCCAGGCTCGGCACCAAGGACACCATCGTCTCCTCCGAGTCTCCATTCCCTACCTCCAAGTCCACATGATGACGAGAGGGACGACCACCACATCACGAGTCCATCTCGATCTCCGCCGCCACATCACCCGACTCCCCAGCCGACTCCGCCGCCTCCGCTCACTAAGTCTCAGAGCCAAAAGAGGAAGCGTACTCCTTCGTTTTCGATGGGTAACCGACACGGACCCCGATAGGAGCTTACAACCGGACTGTTGAGGAAAACGCCGTGATCATGGACGCCGAGGTGAAAAGACAGTTTGCACCGAAAAAGCCCGAGGCAAAGCAAACATTTCAGCCGGAAGAGTTAAAGTGGGCTAAGGACTTTCTTGAGCAGCCATCGCAATTTGACATAAATAAGGCTGATGACTATTTGCGATGTATGAGGAATGTTAGCTCCCGCACGGCGAAAAGTAGTAGTGCTAGCTGAAAAAGAGACGTTGCCCAGCTCAGACAACAGGCAAAATAGTCGATCTCCCCGCTCAAGGTGTTACCCACTAATCAGGGCTTCGCGACGGACATTGCAATGAAGGCGAAATTTGCTGCAGAAGCTGGTATTTCTCTTTCTCAACTGGAAACGGGAATACTCGGCGGAGATATGGGGCCTATGTTGGAAGTAGTATGAAAATGAGAATACGGGAAGTCTCTGGTGCCACCTGATCAGATCAATCTTCTACCATCATAAATGCGAATACTGCATGACTGGTACTTGAAAGCCACAAATGAAGGGAGAAAAATGATACTTGTGAAAATTACAGAAGAGCATTACATTGGTCAAGACCAGATGGCGATTTATCTTCAAGAACTCTATCAGTTATACAAGCTTGACGCCCTCGACTTGAGTATCATCAGTACCTATTGTCTGTAAGTGATTCAATTCATTTATTTCCATAATAAAGTCTGTAGCGTAGCTCGTTCATTGCCTATAATTATGCTCAATACGCTATTATGCAGAATGAAGAGTCATGAATGTGACCAAAAAGGAATATTTGACATTGGGTTCGTTGACCCAGTACGAATTAATGAAAAATTGCTACTAGAGTTCCCGCAGGAAACGGAGAGCAACTTGCTAAGGTTCATACATAGGCAACATTACAAAAAACAGATATTGTTTCCTTACAACTTTGGGTAAGACTGTTACTGTCTTGTACACATTAATTTTTGCTTACTCGATGTTAGTTGTAACTGATGAGTTACTGACGTATATAAACGTGTGCGCAGCTTCCATTACATTCTGCTAATCATTGAAGTTGACTCTGGAAGAGTTGAACTCCACGACTCATTGGATACACCTGAAAAGAAGTACAAAATCATTAAAGATGTGCTCCAAAGTTAATTTCAATCATTATCGCACTATATCGGTCTTTTTTGTTCATTTTCCGAGATATCAAGTAACTAATAACTCATTTATTCATTTTTTTTACCGGGCAGGATTTGGAAAAGTTCCATCAAGAGAGCACATGGTGAATTTAAAAACAAGCTTAGTTTTCATCAAGTCAAGGTAAGTAGTACGAGCTAGGTCCGCGCATCTCTTTAATTCTAATTTCAATACCATTATATCATGCTTGATTACTATTTTATTAAATTCTATTCTCGTAGAGTGCGAGAGGCAGCCATCGGCGTCCAATTTGTGTGGATTCTTCATTTGCGAGTGGATTCGCCAGGAGGTCAGTGAGCGGACGCATCGAAATTTATAGAGGTACGTGAACAAATATATTCACAATTTTATTTTATTACCATTTGTTGAGTGTCATTCATAATTATTGTTATGATGATTGATCTCCTTCTTTTATAGTTGGATAAAATTCGGAGGAAACTGCAACCAAAGGAGCGCTTTATAGCGCTTCAAGAGGAAATTACGGGATTTTTGGTGGACCACGTCATAAACCCTAAGGGAAAATACAATGGCACCAAGTAGACGAGGCTCTAGTCCCGGTTGTGCCCTCCATGTAATCGAATAGACGGGCTCTAGTCCCGGTTATGATCTCCATGTAATCGAATAGCTAGACGGGCTCTAGCCCCGGTTGTGATCTCGCTGTAATTAATTAAAAAATTAATTATCATAAAGAATAAATTATATTTTTATCAGATAGATATTTCTTTTATGAACATTTTGATATGCTATATGTATTTTTCTGTTTTGTAATTAATTAACCATGTATTTTGCAATATTGATCATAGTTTTAAATTTGAGATTTGGCGGGAAAACAAAAAAGGGAGAGCCAGAGGCTGCCACGTGGGAAGAACTCTAGTCCCGGGTCGTATTACGAACCGGGACTAGAGGTCCTCGACCACGTGCGGAGGAACGGACCACGTGGGGGACCCTTTTGTCCCGAGTCGTAACTGACCCGGGACTAGAGGGGGAGGCTCTAGTTCCGCTTCCGTGGTCCCGGGTGGGCACCCGGGACTAGAGGTCCTCCTCATCCGGGACTACAGGTCTTTTCTCCACTAGTGAGTGAACGGATCAAGCAAAGAGCTGCTAGCTAGTCGTGGATATAGAGGTAGCTCCAAGCATAAGCTTTGCATGGCCATGTTCTTGCTTCCTTGTGCGTCCATTCAGACTTTCTAGTTGTGCATCCGGTCCTCGAGTCCACGTCCAGTCAAAGGTTTGTACTCTATTATCAACATCTTGTACTTCTGACAGCCAGATCCAACCAATGTGTAGAGTAATTGCTAAGTTTTTTCGGTAACGATAATCCTCAATGATACTATTAACCATTCTGAATTCCTTTTTATATATGTCTGGCGATAATCAATCGGCCCAAATTCCGCCGCTCGTGTTGGCTTCATGGGCGCCCCTCTGCTGGCATCGCTCCTGGCTTTTTCCCTCGTGAAAAGGAAAAAAACATCACCGTCTGCTCAGCGCTCGATGACAATATGTGGTTACGGCTAATCAGGACATAAATCTCATAGATAAGGATGGCAATGGGTAGGGTATGGGCAGGGTAGAGTAATACCATACCCATACCCATGTAGTCTATGGTTACAAAAATCTACCCATACCCTTACCCGCAGGGATGGAAGTATACCCATACCCATACCCGACGGATACCCGTACCCATTGGTTACCCGATTAAATAGTACACAAATTATTCACAGTTTTACATTCGTTGGAAGCACATTTGACAAATAAATCAATTATCTCAACTCAGTAACAGGTAGATGAATACATGACAATTATCGAACTTTGGAAAACATAATCTCATGGTCATATCTAATAAGTCAACCGAGTGGGGTCCATATGTTAGTACAAATGGGTAGGGTATGGGTATACCCATGGGTACAGGGTTGTACCCATGCCCTAACCACAACTTGGCGGGTAGGGTATGGGTACTATCCATGGATATTAAAATGTGCCCATACCCTCCCCATATGGGTACGGTACTCGCGGGTACCCGTACCCATGGGTAAAATTGCCATCCTTACTCATGGATAGACCAGTCAGGAATCACCAATCTGGACATAAATGGCATCTTCTTCTTTCTCTCTTCTCACTAGGGTGTGGTATTTGTGTTCTCTCCCTCTCACAATGTCAATCACGTTCTGACTTTGCTTGCTGACACTCATACCCAGCAACCAAAGGTGGTTATGGTTTCTTTTACTCTCTCCTATCTTAAGGACATACATCAGCCATTGGATGTGAACTAGGATTAATTGTCTACGCATTTTGAAGTTCATGGGATGAAATTGGGCTATCAGCACACCCGGCAGGTACCTAACCCAACAAAGAGCTTTCTCAAGGGTTATCAACGATGATGGAGCTTCAGTTGTTTTGTTGTTGGTTCCTTGGCTGGCAAATAACAGGAAGTGTAATTCGAAGGAAGAAGACGATCAACCGCTTAGGGACCTCAACGTATCTTTTTTCGGGGGTATCTGTACTGCTAGTTTGATTAATGGATCTGAGGTCTTGTTTGGAAAAAACTTTACATAGGCACACTTTATGGGACGAATCCATGCATTTAGTCCCCTAGTTGATATAAACATGTATGCCACTTGAAAATTCTATTAGTGATGGTCAAGAATCTACAAAGTGTGTTCCATTCCATCAATCCAAGGATCAAAGTAAATATTGACGGTACAATGAAGATATGTTGAAGCTACAACTACATTCAAGATAATTGATTATTCTTGCTCAACTAGGTCAAGAGTGAAGATTTCATGCTCCCGAGCTCCAGTGATTCCACAATTTTGAAAAATTAAAAAAACATATTTAAATTTTTAAAAAAATCTGAAAAAAATCATGCACGTTCTCAATGATATATACTACAACCACGAAATTTTTTGATGCAAAATAATTTGGGGTTTGAGCTACACAAAAAAGACAAATGTACAGATCTGAGTATAGTGAACAGTGTATAGTTTCAAATCTCCAATTTTTGTCATTTTTGTGTAGCTCAAACCCCCAAGTATTTTACATTGAAATTTTTCACGGTTGTAGTATATATCATTGAGAACGTGTATTGTTTTTTTCAGATTTTTTTAAAACATTTAAATATTTTTTTTGAATTTTTCAAAATTGTGGGATCACTGGAGCTCGGGAGTCAAAGTAACTTTCCGCTCAACTAGGATCTAGTTTATTTTTTTAGATCGGAAGGGCGCCAAGATGGCATGGGGGAGACCCGGTTCCATTTCATCAATGAAACTAAGAGAGTTCAGTACATGGTCCAATTCTTATCCTCTCCTTTTTTTTCCTCAGACATAGCAGAGGCAAAAGCTAAAGACAAGTATTAAAAAGTAAAACTACAACAAGCTAAGAGGTAACAACTTTTTAGGCACACACACAGGATCTGGTCTATGTGTATAGAAACTCATTTGGACTCCTTTTCTAGATTGGTGGTTCACGGTGAGTTCCAGTAATACACACATAATCAATCACCAAGAAGAGATCAAGGAGATGCAAGAGCATCTCAAGGGGAAGCGTCCTGAAAGAGAGTTTGCCTCACATATCAATCGCTTTTCGTTGGGCACATCGATTGATATATAGCATTACTCAAGGTTATAAACGTCTACAACACATCATCATCTATAATGATTTCACCTTCTCGCTTCACACAACTAGATCGCCTCACATTCCCGGTAGTAAAGCTTTTGTATGTTTCTCTCATATAGGTTATTCGCTAGCTGTTGCATTAGCAGACATTTTATTACAAAAAAATCAATATGTGTTAGCAATTAATATCTTGTTTCCTCCCAAGACAATACTTTGATCCTTTATGTATCACATCTAAGATGACAATCTTGAAGAAGTGACATGAATTACCCTCAGATTGATATTAAATGTAGATTGATTTTCTAATGCTTAGATTGTAGGCTATGGATGTGAAGGGGTCATTGCATAGAAAACAAAAATTTTCCTACGAAACAAGCGGAAGAAACCCCATGATCTAGATCTATTAGATGAAGGTAGCGAAGGCGAGATCCAATCTCTTACCCTTGAAGATCGAACAAACGCGTTTTGTCGGTGCAGGGGTTGGCTAGTCGATCCCCGCAACTAGACTCATCTAGTCGCGAGGAGATGTATTTCCTCGAAGATCCAATCCGATGAAGTGCCACAACGGACAGCACCTCCGCGGTATCCACATGTACAGCTCAATGAAGACTTCCTCTCCTTGATCCCGCAAGCGAGGAGGAAGTGGCTCGTGAGATCTCAGCAGCACGACGGCGTGGTGGTGGATATGGTGGAGAAATTCCTGCAGGGCTTCGCCAAGCAGCTACAGGAGAGAGGAGGGAGAGGAGAGGGAGGCCGGCGGCTAGGGTATTGGGATGGGTGCGCCCCAGCCCTCCCCTCCTCTTTATATAGGCGTGGGGGGCAGCCCTTGCCCCTCCCTCAAGCCTAGGGGCGGCGGCCAAGGGGGAAACTTACCCCCCAAGGCACCCCCTAGGGTTTTGGGGGCCTTTTCCACATGTTTGACCGCATGGGCCTTGGAGGGCTGGTGCGGCCAGCCCATGTGGGCTGCTGCACGCCCCCTTGGTCCATGTGGGCCCTTCTAGGTTCGTGGCCCCCCAAGGTGGGGCCCTGCGGAACCTTCTAGAATCTTCCGGTACTCTGCCGGAATTTTCCCGAACTTTTCCGAAACCCTGGAAACCACTTTCCTTATATGAAACTTTATCTCCGGACTCTTCCGGAGCTCCTCGTGATATCTAGCATCTCATCCGAGACACCGAATCAACATTTGATTACACCATTTACTTATCTCACTAAAACCCTAGCTACATCGAAACCTTAAGTGTGTGACCCTACGGGTTCGAGAATATGCAGACATGATCCGATCAATAATCAATAGCGGGACCGGGATGCCCATATTGACTCCTACATATTCAACGAAGTTCCTTATCGATTGAACCACGATGCCGGAGATTCTTAATCTCGTATATGATTCCCTTTGTCTCACCGATATATAACTTGCCCGAGATTCGATCGTCGATATCTCCATATCTAGTTTCATCTTGTTACCTGGCAAGTTCTCTTTACTTGTCCATAATATAGGATCTCCATGCTTAACACTTAATCACATGGTTGCAACCTTTCTGATGCTATATTACCGAGAGGGCCCAGAGATATCTTTTCCGTCATAAGGAAGGACAAATCCCACTCTTGATTCATGTCACCCAACAAATACCATCGGAGATACCTGAAAGCCACCTTTATAATCACCTAGTTACGAAGTGACGTTTGACGTCCACAAAGCATTCCTCCGGTAAACGGGAGTGACATAATCTCATGGTCTAAGGAAGCTATACTTGGCATACTAAAAGTGTTGGCAATGAAACTGTGTGACACGATGTCACATCCCGAATTTTGGCCCTATAAAATTTTCTTTGACAAAACCAAAATTTGGACTTGGATTTGGATCTTCTGATCTTGGCACCTCTATTTTATTCCACATTTCCAAAACCCCAAGATTCTCAAAATATGTATCTTTTCTTTAAATGAAAAAGGGGCCTAAACCCTAGCCTTCCAAAGGAGCTATACCAAGGGTGACTTCAAAAATTCCCCAAAAATTCCAGAGTGATCCCCATCTAGCTTAGAACCCATTTATGCAAAAATATTGGGTGACTTGTTAGGAAAATATTTGACTTTTCCCCTAATTTATTTTCTGCCGAAAACCCCAAAACCCTAGCTTTCCAAAGGAAATAGGTCAAAACCATCTTCCAAAATTCTACAAAAATTCAGGGAGGATCTCTAACCAGTGTATAACCCAAATATGCAAAAATATTCCATACCTTATTAAGGAAATATTTGATCTTTTTCCTATCTAAGTTTCTGCCAAAAATTTCGGTTGTTTTGAAAGCCTCCCAAATCAATTCTCCTTTTTATAAAAACTCCCAAAATAGGTGCTCATAACCATTACCTATCTCAGGGAAAATTTTGGTCTCAATCCCATTTGATTTGAATCCCCAAAACATGATTTTGCTTTTTGACCGAAGGTGTTCGATGAAATTTTTGTATAACCAAAGTTTCGAATTTGGAAAAAGTTCCTTCTGCAAACTTGTAGGATCTTCAATTTGGCACCGAGTGACGCGAGCAGCTTCCAGTTTGGTGACCCAGGATGATAGATAGATCTTGATGCCGATGTCGGCATGGTCAGGTCATGAACCAGAACGGGCCCGACGGCGCCGCCAGTTCTTGGTCGCCGCCGGTGACCTTCCCCGCGCCTTCCCTCGTGTCCTCCAGCACCCACACCTCCTGCACGACCACCACGGCACCTCCCCGCTCCCCATCCCCTCCCGTGCGCCGTCGGCCACTAGCCGACGCGCCGCTCAAACAGGGCCGCCGCGGGACCCTCCCCCCCCCCCCCCCCTCACCAGTGACTCCACTGCCGCCGTGCTTATCCTCTCCCCGCGAATCCCGTCGTCCAGCAACCCCTGCCGCTACACCATCGACGCACCGTCCGTCGCTCCCCTCTGCGCCACCCCCCCGTGTCGCCGCCCCGCCGTGACCACCCGGACCCCCCACCACCGCCAGGTGCCACGCCACCCCGGTCCTATCCCCTGCCCCGATTTCGCGTCGACGACAAGGCCCGCAGCTACACCGACGACGCGAAGCTCGCCGTCTCGCCACTGCAGCTCCGAGACACCTCACCCGCCACCCCTGTGCTCCCGTGATGACGGCCCCGTCGGGAGGCTATAAAAAGCGCACCCCGGCCTCCTTCGAGCAGCACCTCACCACCCTCTCCCTCTCATCCCTCTCCTCCTCCGGTATCAGCCCCCGGGGAGCCACCAGTTGCCGACGGCAACCTCGCCCCCGCCGCTCGGTCGCCGACCGATTCTTCACCCCCAGAGCCACCCCGCCGCCCACACCTCACCCCTTCCCCAATCCAAGCTCCCCGGAGCCCGTAGCCACCTTCACCTTGCCCTAGGACCGCCGGAGTCGACGCCCTCGTCCTCGACGGTGAGAACGCCGGCGACGACCATCCCCTCCCCTCTCTGTTTCTTTTTTTTCTCTTAGGCGCGCGTACTGGTTCGGTATAACTCGCTGACCAGTGGGCCCCGCCGGTCAGAGTTTTGAACTTTTCCAACCCATTTCTTTGTTTTCTGTTTTAAAAAGGGGGCAGATTTTAGTGCTAAACTTTGGGAGGTCATAACTCCCTCAAAAATAATCAGAAAAATATGAGTCTTTTTGCAGTAGCTTTGTTTTGAAATTCTCTATCCAATGGCACTGGTTTTGAAATATTTGAAGCTCAATTGCTTGGGAAGTTGTTGTGTATCTTTTGGAAGGTTTATAATGCCTAGTTTTGAATTCTCTAATAGATTCCGACCATTTCAACGAAGGAGAAGTTGATCCCACACCCGAAGGCAAGCCATCAGCCCCCAACCATCTGTTCCAAGTCCTCGATGTTTTATTTGTTGCTTGATTGAGCGGTAGTTGCATCTCATATGTCACCCCTATGCTAATATTTCATGCTTATGATTTCATGCAATTTATTATTGTCACCTTTATTTCATGCAATACGATAAACTCATGTTCCGTGAGTTGAGTTCCGGCCGGCGACTAAATACATGTTGGGCACCGCCCGCGTGGATTGAATCTCGCCTACTTTCAGTACTTTTATTCCAAGCAACTTTACTTTCCTGCAATACGATAAACCCATCAAGTGTGGGTTGAGTTCCGGCCGGCGACTAAATACATGTCGGGCTCCGCCCACGTGGATTGAATCTCGTCTACTTTCCGTAGAGTGGGGTGTGCGTGTTTATTTACTCAACCCGTGGCTGCTACCAGCCGGAGACATCTCCGTCCTCGCCCGGTTGATTTTGTTATTTTATTTACTCAACCCGTGGCTGCTACTGGCCGGAGACATCTCCGTCCTCGCCCGGTTGATTTTGTTATTTTATCTTTACCCAACCTGTGGCTGTCACTGGTCGGAGGAAACTCCGCCATCGCCCGGTTGACCTTATTTTTCCTTGCTGAACTACTATGTGATTATTCGATGCTCATGTATATCTTGTGGACTAACGTTTGCTGCTGTCTTATGGCCGAGAATAAAAATTGACTAAAAAGATAACCACCTCCGTCGACTAGATTGAGTCAAATAGTGCCACTCGCCAAACACACCCGCACAACCATGCGTCGTTGAAATGGGAAGACCGTAGCTTAGTAGCCTACCGAGCCTCTTTTGATGCTACCCACTTGGCAAGTCTAGTCGGATACTGCATAGTTGTGGTCGGGGCTAGTCTTGTGAAGGTTCCGGAGCTAGGCGTTGCTCATGAGTTGGGAACGTGCCGGATTCACTTCGTCATAAGACTTAGCCCGAGTGGTAAGTCGGTAGCTACATAAGGAGTGCCTTGGTAGTGCGGACGGCTACGGGGGAATAGGTTTGTGCGGCAGGTACCGGCTGTACAAGCTTAGACCCCAACGTGTGGATAAAAGTTGCAACCTCTCGAGAGTGTCAAATCTAGAATCTAGTATTGTTCCTACCTAAGGAACGGTGTTGGGTCCAGTCACACTAGAGTCAGTCCAGTCGAACACGGAGGAATATATTCACCAAACGCCCAGAATTGGCCAAAGTGAATGAGCTGAAAAGTGGACCATAGTTGGCCAAAAGCTGAGCTCGAGGTGGACCAGAGTTGGTCACGCTTGAGAACCTAAGTGTTGAGAATATTGTTGTGTGGGAATGAGACTCGTTCTCAGAATCCACGGTTTTCGTCACAGGTAAGTAGGTAAGTTAAGTCCAACCGTTAAGCTTGGACTCGCACCTGCACCCATGCCATGCCATATAGGACCGTTGGTTACGGTTGATTGTGGATTGATGTCTTGCGAGTACATTCCATGTACTCACCTGGCTTTTCATGTGGCCAGATCCTCCTACCCCCGTCGCCGAGTACCCCTTATACGAGAACTAGATCCGGTATCCAGGCAGAGCCCTGTGGAGTTAGGCCCTCTTCGTCGCACGCTTCCGCCATTCCGCTGACGCCCTCTGATGAAGTCATGTTTGATAAATAATGTACAAACTGTTGTGTGCGCTAGGGCGCAGCCTTGTAATGAGACCCTTGTAATCCATCGTCGGTTTCCCGACCTCTTAATAAAGTGGTTATGTTCGGCTATCAAGTTGTCATATATTCAGTGCTCCTGGGACTGATATATGGGGTAACTCGATCTCCGGATCGGGGTGCCACAGAGCTTGGTATCAGAGCCTAACTGCCTATAGGATACCCTAGTTCTAAACGGAACCTTAGATAGCGAACGTTGCTTTGCTTGCTTTTAATTGTTTCTCTATCTGTTTGTGTTTTTCTAACCTTGCAACTCACATTTTTGGCTTCTACCTTTGGTACAGATGAAGTTTGAGCTACCCGTAGAAACCCCCGCCTGGAACGTTCCCGGCATGCCACAATTCCTCCGCGAGATTTGGGCACACCTCTACCCAACCTCTCCTCCTCCGACCTACCGCGTGCTATGCTCCCGTCGTGATGGGACCCACTCGGAGTTTATCGCCACCGTCTACTTGTGCGCCTCGCCCGTGGGCCAAGGACACATGTACGCCCTCTCCTCCGACGTCCACCCCCAGGAGACCCGAGCCATCCAAGAAGCCGCTGCAGATGCCATCGTTCTTCTCCGCACCCACGACCCTATCATGAGGAGGTGCCCCCGCTATGCACACCTCCCAAGGTTGGATTGGGGCAACGGAGATGTCCTCTTTCCCAACCCGAGGGATCTCTCTTCAAAGCTCACCGCCCTTCTCCGGTACACATCCTACCACCACCAGTATCTGCACGACACACCTTCTCACGCTAGTATGGCTGCGGTTGAAGCAACAAGAGCACCAGGACTCGATCCTTCCCACCAGATCCCTCCGTACCCAGCTCACCTTCCCCGTACTCTTGACCAGCTGAGAGCAAGACTCGCTTCCACTCCCGCTCGAACCACCGCGTTCCATAGCTCTAGCGCCCCTCCTCGCTTCTTCACTGGATACCCTCAGGAACCTCAGGCCCAGTGTCTCCGCGTCGACATCGGCACACCCTTCCCCTCGTACACCCCCATAGCGCTGGGAAGGAGCATCAACGGCATCGACATCATCGCACCTGCTACTCCCCTCGAGATGTAGTTCTAGACGCTAGCCTCCGGAGCAGTAGCACTTGCATCCTAGTTGTGTATCGTAGTCGACGATCGCGTAGTCCGACGTGCACGTGAATAATGTAGGAGTAATGGCTTGTTCCTCGCACAATATTGTGTACCATGTGTCATGTAACCCAACTCTCCATTGTATAAAAACGCCTTGGTTTTATCTCTTGCTTTTATTTGGATCTTCTTGGATGTTGCATTTCTTTCTCCCCTTATGGAAGCTCATGGCACCCGTCAACCCCACCTTCAACCAACCAGGATGAGGCCCAACACAGGTACAAGTGGCAGCCAAGAAACCCCAATCCGCCGTTCAGCCCGACAAGCCGGCATGGACCCAATGCCCCCACAGCCGCCAACCCCACAGGAACCAACTCCAAGCCAGCTATTGTTGATGATGGATGAACGCCACCAGCTGTACATGACCCAAATTATGAGAGAATTTGGCACCTACATGCAAGCACAGGATGCCCCTCGCCCGACCCGGTCCAAGCTGCAAGACTTTCAGCGTACTCGGCCACCCCAGTTCTCGCAGGCCACCAACCCACTCGAAGCTGATGATTGGCTCCGTACCATGGAAAAGAAGTTAGAGATCGCCCGCGTTGATGAGCAAGACATGGTACCTTTCGTCACCCACTATCTGGAAGGACCAGCTGATGTGTGGTGGGACAATCAGAAAGATATGAGAGGAAATGGAACCACTATCACCTGGACAGAATTCCAAGAGATTTTCCGCAAGGCCTACATACCCTCAAGCCTTATGAAGATGAAGCAGCAAGAACTCCTAGCCCTCACTCAGGGCAACTCAACTGTAAGCGAGTACCTGACCAAGTTCAACGATCTTGCCCGCTATGCCCCTGATGATGTCAACACAGATGAGAAGAAGAAGGACAGATTTCTCCATGGAATGCACCAGGCCATCAAGACTCAGCTCAGCGTCCTACAGTTCCCAGATTTTCAAGCCATGGTAAACACCGCACTGATTTCAGAGAAGGAACACCGCACCATCTATGATTCCCACAAGAGGAAGTTTGAGTCTCGCAAACACCAGCCGGAAGAAGCTCACAAGAAGCCCCGTACCTGGCCACCCAACTCACAGGCCACTGCACCACCGACCACTTGGACCCCACCCAGAAAGGAAGGGTATCCCCGCAATGAGTTCTACCACAAGCGTCCACTCGTGGATGACTGCAAGAGGGAGAATTCCTGCTTTAAGTGTGGCAAGAAGGGGCACTACATAGCTGATTGCCCGTTGACCAAGAACAACAATGGCAGTAACACCATTAGCAACCTCAACAACCCTCCCGCCGGAACAATGAAGCCTCCTCAAGTCGCTCGTGTCCACCACATGTCCGCCGAAGAAACCTACGAAGCTTCAGATGTGACGCTTGGTATGTGAACCACCAACGCTAAACTTGCAATAAATTTTGTTAACCATGGAACTCCCCACTCTCTCGTCAGAAGGTTTCGTTGCAAGGCACCGTTTTATGTTTTCCCTAGACTTGGACCTAAGCCACGAGTTTACGCGTGTCCCCTTCAAAGTTTGGACAAGCCAGAACGCCACACCCACAGCAGTGTCACAAGGATAAATAAGGAAAAAGAGGATAAACCCACCAAAGAGGGAGCCCCCTGGAAATGAGAGAATTCTTGAGAGCGGAATAACCATACATATTCCATGAGCAACTCGAATCTCGGGGACGAGATTCATTTTAAGGGGGGAAGGTTTGTCACATCCCGAATTTTGGCCCTATAAAATTTTCTTTGACAAAACCAAAATTTGGACTTGGATTTGGATCTTCTGATCTTGGCACCTCTATTTTATTCCACATTTCCAAAACCCCAAGATTCTCAAAATATGTATCTTTTCTTTAAATGAAAAAGGGGCCTAAACCCTAGCCTTCCAAAGGAGCTATACCAAGGGTGACTTCAAAAATTCCCCAAAAATTCCAGAGTGATCCCCATCTAGCTTAGAACCCATTTATGCAAAAATATTGGGTGACTTGTTAGGAAAATATTTGACTTTTCCCCTAATTTATTTTCTGCCGAAAACCCCAAAACCCTAGCTTTCCAAAGGAAGTAGGTCAAAACCATCTTCAAAAATTCTACAAAAATTCAGGGAGGATCTCTAACCAGTATGTAATCCAAATATGCAAAAATATTCCATACCTTATTAAGGAAATATTTGATCTTTTTCCTATCTAAGTTTCTGCCAAAAATTTCGGTTGTTTTGAAAGCCTCCCAAATCAATTCTCCTTTTTATAAAAACTCCCAAAATAGGTGCTCATAACCATTACCTATCTCAGGGAAAATTTTGGTCTCAATCCCATTTGATTTGAATCCCCAAAACATGATTTTGCTTTTTGACCGAAGGTGTTCGATGAAATTTTTGTATAACCAAAGTTTCGAATTTGGAAAAAGTTCCTTCTGCAAAGTTGTAGCATTTTGAATTTGGCACCGAGTGACGCGAGCAGCTTCCAGTTTGGTGACCCAGGATGATAGATAGATCTTGATGCCGATGTCGGCATGGTCAGGTCATGAACCAGAACGGGCCCGACGGCGCCGCCAGTTCTTGGTCGCCGCCGGTGACCTTCCCCGCGCCTTCCCTCGTGTCCTCCAGCACCCACACCTCCTGCACGACCACCACGGCACCTCCCCGCTCCCCATCCCCTCCCGTGCGCCGTCGGCCACTAGCCGACGCGCCGCTCAAACAGGGCCGCCGCGGGACCCTCCCCCCCTCCTCACCAGTGACTCCACTGCCGCCGTGCTTATCCTCTCCCCGCGAATCCCGTCGTCCAGCAACCCCTGCCGCTACACCATCGACGCACCGTCCGTCGCTCCCTTCTGCGCCACCCCCCCCCCCCCCCCCCCGTGTCGCCGCCCCGCCGTGACCACCCGGACCCCCCACCACCGCCAGGTGCCACGCCACCCCGGTCCTATCCCCTGCCCCGATTTCGCGTCAACGACAAGGCCTGCAGCTACACCGACGACGCGAAGCTCGCCGTCTCGCCACTGCAGCTCCGAGACACCTCACCCGCCACCCCCTGTGCTCCCGTGACGACGACCCCGTCGGGAGGCTATAAAAAGCGCACCCCGACCTCCTTCGAGCAGCACCTCACCACCCTCTCCCTCTCATCCCTCTCCTCCTCCGGTATCAGCCCCCGGGGAGCCACCAGTTGCCGACGGCAACCTCGCCCCGCCGCTCGGTCGCCGACCGATTCTTCACCCCCAGAGCCACCCCGCCGCCCACACCTCACCCCTTCCCCAATCCAAGCTCCCCGGAGCCCGTAGCCACCTTCACCTTGCCCTAGGACCGCCGGAGTCGACGCCCTCGTCCTCGACGGTGAGAACGCCGACGACGACCATCCCCTCCCCTCTCTGTTTCTTTTTTTTTCTCTTAGGCGCGCGTACCGGTTCGGTATAACTCGCTGACCAGTGGGCCCCGCCGGTCAGAGTTTTGAACTTTTCCAACCCATTTCTTTGTTTTCTGTTTTAAAAAGGGGGCAGATTTTAGTGCTAAACTTTGGGAGGTCATAACTCCCTCAAAAATAATCAGAAAAATATGAATCTTTTTGCAGTAGCTTTGTTTTGAAATTCTCTATCCAATGGCACTGGTTTTGAAATATTTGAAGCTCAATTGCTTGGGAAGTTGTTGTGTATCTTTTGGAAGGTTTATAATGCCTAGTTTTGAATTCTCTAATAGATTCCGACCATTTCAACGAAGGAGAAGTTGATCCCACACCCGAAGGCAAGCCATCAGCCCCCAACCATCTGTTCCAAGTCCTCAATGTTTTATTTGTTGCTTGATTGAGCGGTAGTTGCATCTCATATGTCACCCCTATGCTAATATTTCATGCTTATGATTTCATGCAATTTATTATTGTCACCTTTATTTCATGCAATACGATAAACTCATGTTCCGTGAGTTGAGTTCCGGCCGGCGACTAAATACATGTTGGGCACCGCCCGCGTGGATTGAATCTCGCCTACTTTCAGTACCTTTATTCCAAGCAACTTTACTTTCCTGCAATACGATAAACCCATCAAGTGTGGGTTGAGTTCCGGCCGGCGACTAAATACATGTCGGGCTCCGCCCACGTGGATTGAATCTCGTCTACTTTCCGTAGAGTGGGGTGTGCGTGTTTATTTACTCAACCCGTGGCTGCTACCAGCCGGAGACATCTCCGTCCTCGCCCGGTTGATTTTGTTATTTTATTTACTCAACCCGTGGCTGCTACTGGCCGGAGACATCTCCGTCCTCGCCCGGTTGATTTTGTTATTTTATCTTTACCCAACCTGTGGCTGTCACTGGTCGGAGGAAACTCCGCCATCGCCCGGTTGACCTTATTTTACCTTGCTGAACTACTATGTGATTATTCGATGCTCATGTATATCTTGTGGACTAACGTTTGCTGCTGTCTTATGGCCGAGAATAAAAATTGACTAAAAAGATAACCACCTCCGTCGACTAGATTGAGTCAAATAGTGCCACTCGCCAAACACACCCGCACAACCATGCGTCGTTGAAATGGGAAGACCGTAGCTTAGTAGCCTACCGAGCCTCTTTTGATGCTACCCACTTGGCAAGTCTAGTCGGATACTGCATAGTTGTGGTCGGGGCTAGTCTTGTGAAGGTTCCGGAGCTAGGCGTTGCTCATGAGTTGGGAACGTGCCGGATTCACTTCGTCATAAGACTTAGCCCGAGTGGTAAGTCGGTAGCTACATAAGGAGTGCCTTGGTAGAGCGGACGGCTACGGGGGAATAGGTTTGTGCGGCAGGTACCGGCTGTACAAGCTTAGACCCCAACGTGTGGATAAAAGTTGCAACCTCTCGAGAGTGTCAAATCTAGAATCTAGTATTGTTCCTACCTAAGGAACGGTGTTGGGTCCAGTCACACTAGAGTCAGTCCAGTCGAACACGGAGAAATATATTCACCAAACGCCCAGAATTGGCCAAAGTGAATGAGCTGAAAAGTGGACCATAGTTGGCCAAAGCTGAGCTCGAGGTGGACCAGAGTTGGTCACGCTTGAGAACCTAAGTGTTGAGAATATTGTTGTGTGGGAATGAGACTCGTTCTTAGAATCCACGGTTTTCGTCACAGGTAAGTAGGTAAGTTAAGTCCAACCGTTAAGCTTGGACTCGCACCTGCACCCATGCCATGCCATATAGGACCGTTGGTTACGGTTGATTGTGGATTGATGTCTTGCGAGTACATTCCATGTACTCACCTGGCTTTTCATGTGGCCAGATCCTCCTACCCCCGTCGCCGAGTACCCCTTATACGAGAACTAGATCCGGTATCCAGGCAGAGCCCTATGGAGTTAGGCCCTCTTCGTCGCACGCTTCCGCCATTCCGCTGACGCCCTCTGATGAAGTCATGTTGATAAATAATGTACAAACTGTTGTGTGCGCTAGGGCGCAGCCTTGTAATGAGACCCTTGTAATCCATCGTCGGTTTCCCCGACCCCTTAATAAAGTGGTTATGTTCGGCTATCAAGTTGTCATATATTCAGTGCTCCTGGGACTGATATATGGGGTAACTCGATCTCCGGATCGGGGTGCCACACACGATCAATTGCAACTCTATATTATTTGGGTCTTGTCCATCACATCATTACTCCTAATGATATGACTCCATTATCAAGTGACTATAACAAGTCCATGGTTAGGAAACTCTAACATCTCTTGACTAACGAACTACCGGTAGAGGCTTACTAGGGACACCTGTTTGTTTATATTCCACACATGTATTATGTTTCCAATTAATACAATTATAGCATGGAGAATAAACTATTATCATAAACATGAATATGCTAATAAACCATTTTATTATTGCCTCTAGGGCATATTCCCAACAGTCTCCCACTTGCACTAGAGTCAATAATCTATTTTACATTTTCCGATCCAACACTCATGGTGTCTAACACTCATGGAGTCTTAGTGCTGATCATGTGTGCTCATGGAAGAGGTTCTGTCCTGTGTTCTGTACTATACAGTTCTTTATGTTCTTTGCAAAACGTCAATGTCACCTAATTTGACATTACTTTATCATCACATGATAAACCTCTTATCATCACATGATAATTTCATCATCATATGACGAATATAATATATTTGGTTACAGATTGAGATTTTTGTTTCCCTTTTATGCCTACATGACGTATGATCAGTCAAGAGAACTTTCACGTAGCATGTGCACCCGGAACTCACTCAGTCTTGAAACAAAATTTCTCAAACCAAAATATTATATCTTTTAATCCTTGAATTAATCATATACTCCTATATGTTGTAGACTCACAAATCGACAGTGCTATACTTTTCACTTCGATATTTCCGATCATGCTTTCGTTGCGCTTCTGCCTTTATGAGATTTCCAATCTAGTTTGGTTTTATGACTTCAACCAAGTCTACCAATCTCTAGATTCTATTATCTCAACTCCATGAAAAATGACTCCTCACTTAACATGTTCTTCTAACCAAGAACTTGGGTCACATATCGTCAAATACAAACACATGGTTCTTATATGTTTAGACCTATGAACCATTCATAGCGAATACCAACATATCCTTCAACCATCAATTTTGTACTGAGTTATCAACTCAATGTTTCACCTATTTCTCACAAGCAGATGAACCTTTCTTCTCTCGTTTTATTTTGAACTCCTTCAAAATCTTACTTAGGTTAAACATCCTGACATAATGCTTTATCAAACATATCTATCCACCATAGATACATCTATCTCCATAGATATTTGACGTTCAAAACTAACTTCACAAGTTATACGTTGGTTCCTGACTTATTTACAACATTTATGAAATCTCCATTTCACTCAAAAAAGATGTTGTAAACTCCCACTCAAATATACACCATACACATATTAAATTGTGAAACCACTTTGGCTCCCACTCAGAAATATGTTATCTCTATATTTGACCATGATTAACTAGCTCCCACTCAAACATATGTCACCACATATTTTGATCATGAAAAATAGTTTCTGCTCTAACTTAATATATGTCACCACATATGTTAATTAGATCCCACTCAGTTTCTTATGCACTTTCTCGATATTTTGGACACCTCCAAAATTCTTAATTAACTTTTAAAATTCGAGAACTCATATACGAAACGCTAGTACTTTGCTAGCTTTAAGTTTTATTTATTCTCTGCAAAACCCCTTTTGAGGAACAAATATGTGAAACATCTCTTTCACAAAATCAAGCAACAATTACTTTGTGATTTAAACTTAACATAGGATGACTCTCAGTCATTTTCGTATTTAAGGCTTCTATTTCTTCTTTGTAGTTTCGTAGGTATGTCTTGTTTCTCAAACATGACAAGTAAATCATGAATATTATTTTGTAACCTGACAAAACTTTAATATTCTTGAATCCTACTTTTCTTTAGACAAGCTAAACCGAAATTCAATGATCACCATCATTAATTCCTTTATGTGTCAAGTTTTAACCAACATAGCACTTTACATATGTGCCACTTGCTCCATAAACAAGCAAGGTTTTAGCTTTTCCATTTTATTCCATCAATTCTTTTATCAATGAAACCTTTTCACGATAAACCACTAAAATACTTAGCACAACCAACAAATTGGTTTGCCCCTTTTAGTCTCATATTTTGGAATCACATTCATAGTCATACTTATGAATATACTACAACATTATTCACAATAGTCTCTAATTATCTCATAATTAATGAAACCACCTTCTCTCATAACTCATATGAAAAACGTTTATGCGAATCATTAAATAGATCCTTATTTCTAAACAGAGTGTTTATCAAATAAATCTAAATGCTATTATTAAACCCCGAAGTAAAACCCTTCTTTGAGACCACACAATATCAAATAGTGTGTGATTACAATATCTTAGGACATATCAAACGCCTTTGAAATATTCTAAACATTGTAATTTGTGATAACACTTCTCACAAGTCCACATACTAACATATAACTCAAATATTTTGTCTCTTTTGATCAGATCAAAAAGACTCAATTTTCTTGTTAACTTAATATACTAAACTCCAGAATTTTATTTGATCTCATCAAATATCATAACTCGAATAAATACGCCTATTTAATCATTTCATTTATGATGGAGTACACAAATAATGACATCTAACATTTGCTGAAAATACAACCAACACTTGTGTTTATTTTCGGCAACTCATGGCACTCTTCCAAAGGGTGGCATTTTAGTCACACTCCTTACAATAAGGCGCATTGATAAAACATCAAAATGTTTATTCAATATTTAGCACGACCAAAACAATTGTCATTATTAAGTTTTGGATATTTTAGTATGTCACATATTTTATAAATGTTTAACTAATCATCATTTAGATTATAATAAGAATAATACACTTATAATCGAAACTTGTGATTTCCAAAAAGAATTACTCATGAAAATAGAACAACCATTGTCTTTAACATGAATAACCGTCTCACATAAGCAAGACACACTAATCAAAATCACACTTAGTTCGATTACAAAACTTATTCAAATCCTCTAATCAAAACGATAAATGTAGAGACAGATCATTGCCAGCATCAACTCCTTGATTGCCACCATTCCGCAACGGTTTCCCATATCCTTTATGCAAATCTCAAGCAGCAGGTTCTGTTTTCATAAAACAGAATGAGTATCAAATACTTATCAAAACCGGCACAATTGCAATTTGGACTTAAACACTTATAACTTGTATATCAGTATATCACTATATACTTTCTGCATTGTCAACTTCTCTTGCTATGGGTTCCACTTTGACATGACGCAGCCGAGACACAAACTCATAGAAAGTGATCAAATCCCTTCCCATGACGTAGTCTCCGACATAATTCTTGAAGCTGGGGAGAAGCTAGTGTATCACCCCATCTATCGCGAAACCGTCATTCATCTCGTGGTTCCAAACAAGCAGTAGACGATGATGTATCTCATGCATTATCCTCAGGTGTTGTTCCAAGCAAGTGTTCTCTTCCATCTTGAGTGAAAGAAAACCGTTCGGACATTCGAACCTTACAATTCTAACTTGTGCTGAAAATCTATTTTTCAGCTCACCAACAATCTCCATTGCAATCAAGTTCTTGAATTGTCTACTGAGGTCAGAATTCATGAAGGTGCCCATCATCCACTCGACTTTCAAGTAGGTGGTTGAAAACCACTCCATGTACTCTTCATAGCTTGCAGAAATATTTGAGCATTTCTTCTAATGGTTCATCTAACACGTAGAGTTGAGCATGGGTGTTTAGGACTTCTCTCAGACACAGGTACAACTCAACAAATTTGACCCATCGAGACGCAGTTCTTTAGCAACGAACAGACTACCGTAGCCGACCATGATCTAAAAGGATTTTTGCAAAGACATCTTAAGGACTTTTGTTTATGATAATTTTAGTTCATCTTAATCAAAATTACTACATGAACTCCCACTAAACTCAACATCTCTCTGGTTGTTTTAGTGACACACGATCCAAATCCACTACACCACAACCGATCATCACGTGAGATGATGTAGCTTCAATGGTGAACATCTCCATGTTGATCATATCGTCCATATGACTCGTGTTTAACCTTTCGGTTCTTGTGTTCCGAGGCCATGTCTGTACATGCTAGGCTCGTCAAGGAAACCGTAGTATTTCCGCATGTGTAAACTGGCTTACACCCGTTGTATGTGAACATAGAATCTATCACACTCGATCATCACGTGGTGCTTCGAAACGAAGAACTTTGGCAACGGTGCATACTAGGGAAGAACACATCTTGATATTAACGTGAGAGATCACCTTATCATGCTACCGTCGCGATCACATCTAAGCATATCAATAAGGTGCATAAAAGGATTAACATCACATGCAATTCATAATTGTGATATGATATGGCCTTTCTTCTTGTGCCTTTGATCTCCATCTCCAAAGCACCGGCGTGATCTCCATCACCGGCATGATCTCCATCATTGTGGCGCCATCACCATGGTTGTCCACCAACTATTGCAACTACAACTAATGCTACTCTTAGCAATAAAGTAAAGCAATTACATGGTGATTCAATGACATGCAGGTCACATAAAATAATAGACAACCATATGGCTCCTGCCGGTTGCCGTACTCATCGACATGCAAGTCGTGAAAGATTACAAACATGATCATTGCATACATTATCACAAATCACACATTGGCCATACCACATCACATGACCCCCTGCAAAAACAAGTTAGACGTCCTCTACTTTGTTTATGCAATTTTTACGTGGCTTGGGTCAACGAGATAGAACCGTTCTAATCTACGCAAAACCACAACGGTGATATAGTAGTTGCTTATTTTATATCCTTTTGAAAGGCCTTCCATTGAAAATTGCATCTTCACTAAAGTAAGAGAAACAGACACCCGCCAGCCACTTATGCAATACAAGTTGCATATCAAACGTGGAACCGGTCTCTCGTGCATGGACGAGTAAAGTTGGTCCGGGCCGCTTCAATCTCACAATATCGCAAAGACGCAAAGTGCACGTGAGAAGGTAGCAACATAAAATATCAACGCCCACAACACTTGTGTTCTAATCGCACCAACATCTACGAATAGATCTAGGCTCTGATACCACTGAAGGGGTCGTTGCATAGAAAACAAAAAATTTCCTACGAAACAAGCGGAAGAAACCCCACGATCTAGATCTATTAGATGAAGGTAGCGAAGGCGAGATCCAATCTCTTACCCTTGAAGATCGAACAAACGCGTTTTGTCGGTGCAGGGGTTGGCTAGTCGATCCCCGCAACTAGACTCATCTAGTCGCGAGGAGATGTATTTTCTCGAAGATCCAATCCGAGGAAGTGCCACAACGGGCAGCACCTCCGCGGTATCCACATGTATAGCTCGATGAAGACTTCCTCTCCTTGATCCCGCAAGCGAGGAGGAAGTGGCTTGTGGGATCTCAGCAGCACGACGGTGTGGTGGTGGATATGGTGGAGAAATTCCTGCAGGGCTTCGCCAGGCAGCTGCAAGAGAGAGGAGGGAGAGGAGAGGGAGGCCGGCGGCTAGGGTATTGGGATGGGTGCGCCCCAGCCCTCCCCTCCTCTTTATATAGGCATGGGGGGCAGCCCTTGCCCCTCCCTCAAGCCTAGGGGCGGCGGCCAAGGGGGAAACTTACCCCCCAAGGCACCCCCTAGGGTTTTTGGGGCCTTTTCCATATGTTTGACCGCATGGGCCTTGGAGGGCTGGTGCGGCCAGCCCATGTGGGCTGCTGCACGCCCCCTTGGTCCATGTGGGCCCTTCTAGGTTCGTGGCCCCCCAAGGTGGGGCCCTCCGAAACCTTCCGGAACCTTCTAGAATCTTCCGGTACTCTGCCGGAATTTTTCCGAACTTTCCGAAACCCTGGAAACCACTTTCCTTATATGAAACTTTATCTCCGGACTCTTCCGGAACTCCTCGTGATATCTAGGATCTCATCCGAGACACCGAATCAACATTTGATTACACTATTCACTTATCTCACTAAAACCCTAGCTACATCGAAGCCTTAAGTGTGTGACCCTACGGGTTCGAGAATATGCAGACATGATCCGATCAATAATCAATAGCGGGACCGGGATGCCCATATTGACTCCTACATATTCAACGAAGTTCCTTATCGATTGAACCATGATGCCGGAGATTCTTAATCTCGTATACGATTCCCTTTGTCTCACCGATATATAACTTGCCCGAGATTCAATCGTCGATATCTCCATATCTAGTTTCATCTCGTTACCGGGCAAGTTCTCTTTACTCGTCCATAATATAGGATCTCCGTGATTAACACTTAATCACATGGTTGCAACCTTTCTGATGCTATATTACCGAGAGGGCCCAGAGATATCTTTTCCGTCACAAGGAAGGACAAATCCCACTCTTGATTCATGTCACCCAACAAATACCATCGGAGATACCTGAAAGCCACCTTTATAATCACCCAGTTACGAAGTGACGTTTGATGTCCACAAAGTATTCCTCCGGTAAACGGGAGTGACATAATCTCATGGTCTAAGGAAACTATACTTGGCATACTAAAAGTGTTGGCAATGAAACTGTGTGACACGATCAATTGCAACTCTTTATTATTTGGGTCTTGTCCATCACATCATTACTCCTAATGATATGACTCCATTATCAAGTGACTATAACAAGTCCATGGTTAGGAAACTCTAACCATCTCTTGACTAACGAACTAGTCCGGTAGAGGCTTACTAGGGACACATGTTTGTTTATATTCCACACATGTATTATGTTTCCAATTAATACAATTATAGCATGGAGAATAAACTATTATCATAAACATGAATATGCTAATAAACCATTTTATTATTGCCTCTAGGGCATATTCCCAACAGGATGTAGATTGATGGACTTCTCATATGTGATTTTACAAATAAGTCTTAGATCATTGCAAATCTTGCTTTAAAAAAAGATAGTGGATTTATCAAGAAAACTTAGTTTGTCTACTTTAAAATTTTCAATAACAAATAGTTATACCTATCACCTTATAAACCATTAGGAGACCGTTGTGCAATATGATGTATTATAATGTATACGTGGGAGAATAAATCTTTTATGATGGTGATCTTATAGTCCAGTATGATAACTAGTCTTGGTTTAACTTGTGCGTTTAACAAATACAAAAGCATAAACTTACTTAACATGTTCTTCCTAGAATGTGTATAACACGATATTGAACTAGTATGGTCTAACTCCACATTATGCTGCAAACCATTTGGAACCGCAATATTTCTGTGGATGACTCTTGTAGTGTCATTGTTGGTCTTGTATCTGTTCTAGCATAGCAGTTTCCTTATGTGCATTCTTTTGTGGATATAATTACCTTACTAATGTATCGATGTTCTCATCTATTTTTGTTGTTTTTTTGCACTCTTATTTTCATATACACAACACATCAATCAAATAACAATAAACATGAATGTGAAACACTCATTTATACAAAACATTTATACTTTTTATTATGTACTCAGTCCTAACTAGTTATTGGTATGTTTATACCATTTAGCAACATAACGACATATTCTATTGGTAGTACTAAAACAGTTTCAATGTTATACATCAAAACAATTGTCATTACAAATATAATTAAGGGCGCGACTAATTCTTGGTTAACCGAATTAAGTTAATTCATGTGCAATTGCAACCCACGTGCAACTCAGATGCACGAATCATGATGCAAATCCAATGGTTAAAGGGTCGACCGAGGTCTACTTAATTCTCGGTCAACCGAGAATTTGCAAAAGGGTACAATAAATGTGTATTCTATTCACCATGGATATTGTTTTTTTACGTCAGTTTGTGACATTTCATTAAACTTGATTCATTTGGTCTAAATATAGGAAAAGCATAGGGATGAAAAATAATCACATCAAAATCCAATAGTAATTTAATTCATTCAGATGTACTATTTTGTATATAAATGTTTGTATCCGGGTATGTACCTTTAAATATATTGATAGATGGTTCTGGTATCGGTCTAACAAATATCTATTCTAAAACTAGACGATCGACGCCTTCATCTGGCGGCCTTCCTTAGCACCATCCGAAGAAATGTTTCCTCCTCAGGAGCCCATGAATTGCACGCCACAAAGAGGCGCATATAACATTCAAAAAAGGAAGAAAAAAAAGATGTGCATATAATGGGAGCTAGCGAGGTAACCATGGGCCATGTCTATGCATGCCCCACCACACTCCCATCATTCCCTGAACCAACTCTCACGTAAGAACTAGGGAACGAATCAAGCAAGAGCTGCTAGCTAGTCATGGATATAGAGGTAGCTTCCAAGCATAAGCTTTCCATGGGCCATGGCCATGTTCTTGCGTCCTTGTGCATCCATTCTATTTGTGTACCCGGTCCTCGCGTCCACGTCCAGTCAAAGGGTTGTACTCCATTATCAACATCTTGTACCTATGTTTGTCGGTAATGATAATCCTCAATGATACTACAAACCATTAGTGATTCCTTTTCATACATGTTTGGCGATAATCAGTCGCAATTACTAATTGCTAAATTTTGTTCCTAAGTTTGTGTGTTTTTGTAACGGCCAGACCACCTGCCTGCTAGTTTAGCATTGTACCGTCTTGTACTAATCCCATGTTCGTTCGACTGAAAACACGGGTACTGATTGACCACGTAATTACCGCCATTGGCAGCGGGTCCATCTGGCACACTTCTATATAAACCCGTCGCCGTGTGCTTCGACGTACCGGAACGGCAAGATCGCGCGTCCTCCTCGCTACGCACTGTCGATCGCTGCTGACCTCGATCGTGGCCGGTTAAGCATGGCGGCCGCCCGCGGAGACGATGGCGGCGCCGGAGGCTTCCGCGATCGCGATTTCATGGTGCTGCGGCCGGACAAGGGCGGGTTGCGCGACCTCGTCCACCTCCTGTGGTCGCCCAAGGTCGCGGAGAACGGCGCCGTGGACTGCCCCGCCGGCACGGAGATCGCCGAGGCGCGGCGGCGGTGGGCCGTGTTCGTGTCGCTGGTGGCGCAGATGCTGCTGCTGTGGGCCAAGAGGCCCGTGGCGCTGCTCGGGCGGGCGGCCGAGTACTGGATGAACCTCCTCAACGAGAACGGCGGCAGCGTCTTCGTGCTCCTCGCCAACGCTCTGCACGGTACGTACGTACATGTTTTTCTTCGTCAACGCCGATCGTTCTATCAGAGGACTCGAACTGTTTTCTTGACCACATTGATTACATTCGTGAATTATGATGCTTTCGCTTTCAGATACTTGATCTCATCCATTAAATTTGTCATGAAACTGATCATGAACATTCCCTCGACGTGTTAGCGTATATTGAAAACTTGCAAAGATGCAGTTAACTTACCTAGCTTAGCTTGCACATTTGATGCTACTGAAAGCTACTCGATGTAAATTAAGAACATGTATTTTTAGGTCCAGACTTGAGTTAGAGAGCATGAATTTAAAGTTCATTTTTAAACTGATAAAAGGTCATTTTCTATACTTAACATTAAATAGCAATATTCTGCTGTAACAATCCAACTCACTATTCGTTGATTGCTACCAGCTGATGAGGACAACCGCCAATTGAAAATTTAGTTCTGATTTTCCATTGTCACACAGACAGTTGCGTGTGGTAAACTTAGAAGCCAAGTAGTATATTATTTTTGGCACCACCCGGATTCCAAAATTGGAGTATGATAATGCATAGTTTTGCTTCAGGGAAGATGAAAATGCCTGACAGAGCATCCATCAACTACCGCTCCTGCATTGGACTACTCGACACGAGGATCGACCTCGACAGGAAGATCAAACCCAGGGACAGCAACTACCATGCCGCTCTCTCGATCATGGCCGCCAAATTATCATACGAGAACGAATTTGTCGTCAGCAGCGTCGTCAGGAACCACTGGCACATGGAGTTCCTGGGCTACTACAACTGCTGGAACGAGTTCGAAGGGGACTACACGACGCAGGCGTTCATGCTTGCGGACGCGCCGGCGCCGGACGCGACGCTGGCGGTGGTGGCCTTTTGCGGCACGAAGCCGTTCGACACGGAGCAGTGGTGCACGGACGTGGACTTCTCCTGGTACGAGCTCCCTGGGCCGGGGGCCGCCGGCTGCCGCGTCCACGGCGGATTCATGAAGGCGCTCGGCCTGCAGAAACACGACGGCGATGGGTGGCCGAGAGACATCGCCGACCCCACCGGCGCCGGCGACGGCAAGCCATTCGCCTACTACGCCATCCGCGAGAGGCTCAAGAGTTTCCTGCACGACAACCCTCGGGCGAGGTTCGCTGTGGCCGGGCACAGCCTGGGCGGCGCGCTGGCCGTGCTGTTCCCGACGGTGCTGGCGCTGCACGGGGAGGAGGCCGTGCTGGGCAGGCTGCAGGGCGTGTACACGTTCGGGCAGCCGAGGGTCGGTGACGCGAGGCTCGGGGCGTTCATGGAGAGGCACCTGGAGAACCCCAGCAGGTACTTCAGGTTCGTTTACTGCAACGACATCGTGCCCAGGGTGCCCTACGACGACTCCACCCTGCTGTTCAAGCACTTCGGGACGTGCCTCTACTTCGACAGCTTCTACAGAGGAAAGGTCTGTCTAGCTAGTCACCATGTGATTTTCATTTCTAACTTTGTTCCTCTCATTTTCATCTAAAAACGAGCTCTACTTTCTTCACAACAATTATAAGTAAGAAATGTATGGAAAAAATCCATGAAGAAACCGAAAGTTGCTTCCAATGGATAGATAGGAAGAATGGTGACGCTGTAACAGGATCGAACGTTCACGGCAAGCAAAGCATGGCTTGGAAGCAAGCAAGAATATCATTGCACTTTTAGAAGAGACCACCTATCGATCGATCCATATGCTTCATGGAGCCCACCGAGACTGTAATCTGACAAGCGCTTTTGTGTCTGACGAAGCAGGTGACTGTAGAGGAGCCGAACAAGAACTACTTCTCGGTGCTCATGGTGGTGCCCAAGCTGGTGAACGCGGTGTGGGAGCTCCTCCGCAGCTTCCTCATCGGCTACGCGGAGGGGCCGGAGTACGCCGAGGGGTGGCTGATGCGGTTCGCCAGGGTCGTCGCGCTGGTGCTGCCGGGGCTGCCGCCACACGCGCCCCAGGACTACGTGAACGCCACCAGGCTCGGAGCGGCCTCGCTCGGGCCGCTGAGATAGCTGACCAGCCACTGTAACTTTGTATGCACGAAAAAGGGCTGGAGAATACATCGACTTGGTAGTTCAGATTAAACATAATGTATTGCAAAATCCCTAGTTCTCGAAACCCATTCTACTGGCCACTGGTTCTTATCTTTGTATTAGGTGAAAGCTTAACATAGTGGATTTCGTCAGCCGTCACCAAATGTCAAATCTTCAGACGACTGAAATAGATAGGTGACTAACACAGGACGAAGTATGATTAGCATCACTCCACCACCAACCAGGCACGCGAACACTCTGTCTGTTGATCGATCCCAAGACTTGCTGGAGCTGCAAAAGTTCCATGTAGAATCCAGAAAAGAGTACACCATGATTGCATCACAAACTCTCAGGCAAGAGCAAATCATCTCTCTCCAGCTAACATGGACAAGCTTGCCAGCTCCTGTTGTCGGACCAGGCCAGCTCCTGAAAGTAGTTTCCTCATTTCCTTCAAATGACACAAGATACGCAGATTCATGCATACTACAAGTAACTCGAGGAATCAGCACCTCTCCAATATATGGTGTGTCTGCGGTCTCTGCCCCTAACTGATCTGGTGAGCATAGTTCCACTCACGGGTTTGCAGAGCCCAACATCGATCACTGAAGTCACTTTTCTTTTCTCGTGACCCTCGTCAAAATGCATATCAAATAACATAGCCAGGCACATAACTTGGTGGGTTAATATGTAGTCCTCATATGACACAGGCAGGACTCGGAGGATGTGAAGATTCACCTGCAAGTCATAAGAGCGGTGGGCGGTTAAGAGACAGGCACCAAATAGAAGTTGAGAAAGCAGCCCACAGTAGTGCAAAGTACAAACCTCAGCTTCCATTGCACGAAGATCATTGTGCCACTTTAAAGCTTCTGTGTTTTCAGAAATCAGCTGTAATCTGAAAAGTGGTGGCCTAAGAGGATATTCCATGCTAATTTTAATCTGCAATTGAAGGCCCGTAGTGAGAAAGCAAGCACACATGGAGATTCTTGCAATAAGGCTTATAGGAACAATGACTGAAGAAGTTACCTTGGCTTCCAGCATGACTTTTGGACCATTGATCAACGTTTTACTCAAGACCATGGTGAACTCCCTGGAAGCATAGTCTTCCCAGGATTTGTCTATAGTTACACTACCTTGTTCAGTTTCTTGGTCAGCAGATGTCAGTTCCTCCAACTCACTGTCACTCTCCATTAAGAAATCAAGATCATCCTCATTTCTACCAAAACTATGTGAGATGCTTAGCTTAGATGGTGTGGAGCTCTTTGATATTAGGGATAAGCCTCTAGAGTGGTTTCGAACTTCAGGTGACACCTCCAAGTGCAACAATGTGGAACCACTTGGGGTATGTTCAGCACGAACAGCAACCGGAAGTTCCCCATCCTCCGCGATACCCTCAGTTTCTTGCCAGTTCGTCACAGATCTTCTCTCCATATCACTGTCAACACTTCCTGCAGGCTCACTCACCATCAAAGCAGAACAAGCCGACGGCTCAGGGAAAAACCCTGTCAATGACCAACTATGCAGACTACACAATGGGGTGCGTGATGCCCATGGTGTATTCTGGTGTTCTATTTGAGGCCACTTCAGCTTAGTTAAATAATTAAGTTGCGACCTGTAAATCACAGACTCGAAAATTTCAAAGAGATGCAATCAATCAAGCTAGATATGCATATGAGTCATAAGTATCAACAGAATGATGTTTCACAGATTTTTCCTATTTCATTAACTCATGCAGCATGTCTCAGAACGACATGTACGATGAAGCAAAAAACATCATCAGAACAAATTTGTCAGCCAAAATACAATGCAGCCATCTCTAAAGATCTACCATCCAGATTTTGCTATTGACATCCCAAACTGCAAACATTGTAGAGCAGGTGACTCACGTGAGAGCCATTTGGGCAACTTTCCGAGAGCGAATTCTCTGCAAAATAGTCTGTGCACGATTCTGCTGGCGGTATAGTGCAAGCCCAGACGACAAATCAGCACTTCTCGATGCTCTGTTAGAATCATCCCCAACAGATAGAGGAACCTCCGGCAGGAAATCTATACCAGCTAGATGCTGTGCCCACTTGTATGGGCGTGACTCCTTTTCACTAAAATTTGGAGTCTCCCCAGCGTAAAGCTTAGCCATCTGCATATAAAATATAACTTCGCATTTTTAGATTATAGAGAAAAGAACTAAAGAGAATAAGGAATAGTAACACATACAGCTTTTTTGTTGGCAAAATGAATTAAAATCAATGGTTACTCAACACTGCCTATGAAGGCGTGTAAAAAAAGTACTAAAGCATGCAATTATTGTTGATACACAAGATAACTACCAAAAGATCCAATAACAGCGAGGAAACATGTGCGTATCAATCTATGAAATGCTCTGGAAAACACACCTGATGAGGCAGCTCTAAACCAGTGTCATCTGGAAATAGGTTGCAGAGGATATTGGTGTCCACCCCGTCTGAGTCTTCAGATCCAACACAGACAACATTCAACTTTGCCAAGTATTCAAACCTCACGGTGATGAGTTTACGGCGCTTGGTTCCAGAAACTTCAGTATCGTATACATGGAGAACAACTTTAAGTGGATGAAGTTGATATGCCAACGCAGGATTACTAGCTTCCTTTGAAGCCTTCCTGGACCTTGATCTTCTTCTCTGAGCACCTTCTTCTTCATCGATTGCATCATCATCCATCCGATTATCATCATCATTTGATAAAGTGCCTGCTATTGCAGATACATAACATACACTTCATCAGTAATCTCAAAGTTATAACTTACCAAAGGTCACATAGGCAATTTGATTCCAATGTATGTGCATTCATCTGGTCAGAAATTCAAGCACAAGATGACAAATGAAGCAACGCCTAATAGTGAAATCTTATTCTATTTTCATTGTAAATTAAAATAGATTGAGCAGCTTCTAGAAAAGCTTGCTAAATGCTGTAATATTGAGCACAAATTGCTCGATCCAGAAATAGATATTCACTAGGAAAATTTGCATTTTCATTGTAAATTATAATAGATTGAGCAGCTTCTAGAAAATCTTGCTAAATGCTGTAATATTGAGCACAAATTGCTCGATCCAGAAATAGATATTCACTAGGAAAAATTGCATTCAGTTACTAAGTGCCACACATCACCACCGCATTTCTGATGTACTGTACAGCTTGTGAAAATAGGTAGCTTAAAAGAATTTTGTACAGACTGTTGGACACATCATACATCTAAAGTTCCAACCATTAATCCTTGTTCTTGCAAGGATACTAGTATACTACCACTCTTCTACAAATAGGAATGTTCAAAAGTGCAATAAAGGAACAATTGCAGGGAGACACAGCAATGCAAGATTTTCACACTAGTTAGATGTGCTACATTCCAAGCAGACGTAACTTACCATTTGCCTCCTTGGCTCGCTGTTGAGCAAAAGTTTGAGCATCCTTTGTGCTTCCAATTATTTCCACTTCAATATTCTCCCCAAATGCTTCTTTCTGTCCTAACAACTGGGTGTAACTTATGTAGAGAGGAGACGGGAGCAACTCAGCTGCATGGTGCTGCTTTAGTTTCTTTGTATGCAGCATGCCCAGCTGCTGCTGTACTGGCAATGATGCTTTCTTCAGTGATTTCAAATGTGACGGGAGGCTTGATAGGAATTTCTTCTGATTTGCAATTGTTCCCAGCAAGCTGCTCTTCTGTTGTTCCAATTTCTCATGCCGCTCACATAGCTCTTTACGCTGTGTCAGTATTAACACATACTTCAGATAACAGAAATCAAATCCTGAACAGACCAGCGTAAATGAACTTTTGGCTAGCAAGCGCACACAGATTCAGAGTACTAGATACATCATACATGTAAGCAATTTTAGCAGGACGAAAAATCTATGTGCGGACACTAATGAACCAAATTAGATAGTAGCGCAAAGAAGCCGCACATATTTGTAGTGGTGCATGAATTGACCTAATCCTATACTCCTATTGTCGTGTACCCTTAAGGTAGGTTAAACTGAGTTCCCGGTACAACACTGTATTCTAATTATTAAACATGTTCACCAAGATAATGAGTGCGGCAGCACGCCAAACAAAGTAATAATTCAATGGTGGCTTTAGTAACACTTGCTTCTGAGATATTAAATTAATATTTCAAAGCTGTCTAGTACCAAATTAAAAAGTTAGTTAAAATTACGAACAAGCAGCTCAGATTGCAAAATGGTTATTTTGTTCGGCTATTTTCCTAATACTTCCAAATAAGTCCCAAGCCTAAACACATTATGCAACCCTTTGTGAGCTCTCTGTTCAGCTGAATTTAGATTATTAAGCATCTATGAAACCATGGGCACTGCATTCAGTTCTATCTACTTTAGAAGAGCAATCGAACAGAAAATAGCAATTTATTAATGACAACTAAAGCTCGTATCTGGGTGGCAGCTGGTCACATTACACAACCTGGACGAGCTCAAAGTTGAGGCGCTTGAGCATGAGGTCGTGGGCGGAGTCAGCCGCGAGCGTCTTGTCACGGATGTCAGCTGGCGCGGCGCGGTGGAACTCCTCCTCGGGCACGAGCTCTATCCCCGGGTGCTTCGTCTGGAAGTCGAGGCACGACCTGATGGCCTTCACGTAGTGGTTCTTCTCGTACAGCAGGTTGTGCAGCTTGAGCGTGGTGGAGTCCACGGGCGCCTTGGCCGCCTCCGTCTCGCCCTTCACCTTATCCTCCTCCATCAGTATCTCCCTGTTCACCTGCGCAAATTAAAAAAAATGCAGCTCGGGTTGGAGCGACAGATCCAGAACTAGGGTTTTCTGCGACGTGCGTCGGGGTTATGTGGTGGGGCGGGACGCACCTGGCGGAGCGTGATGAGGAGGAGGGACATCTGCGCGGAGAGCTCGCGGAGCTCGGACTTGGGCGCGCCGTCCTTCTTGATGGCGAGTATCCGGGCGGCGACCTCCTCGACGGAGGCGCGGGTCTCGGCGAGGAGGACGTGAGGAGAGCGGCGCTTCGGTTCGGTGGCGGTGCTGGGCGGACGCGCCGTTGCGTCGACGTCCATGGCTTCCGCCGCCAGCGCCGTTGCCATCGATCCGGCCGGAGTCGAGAGAGACGATGGCAAACGTCGGAGGTGGAAGTGGGAGTGGTGGGTCGGCTTCTGGCGTCTGACCTATGCTTACGAAAATGGCCGGGCCGTTTGTTGGGAAATCGAAACCGGCCCAATCCACGGCCCGAGAAGTATCCGACCCAAACTCTGAGCTCACAGAAACGGTTTTCCAGTTTTTTTTCGGCTTCGGCTCCCCTGAACCTCGAAGGAACCAGCCCTGAATCGGGAGCGCTCTACTGAATCGAGGCCGTCGCATCGGGGGAGTGGGGCGGTCGGGAGCGGGGGGGGCGTCGGCGTCGGCAGTCAAGCGCCTCCAGGCCCCAGCGTCAGGGGCGTCCTCCCCGCAGTGGCCGGAAGCCGCGCTAGAGGGCTCGCTGGAGGAGTCGGCGTCGTCCGCCGCGAGGAACGGAGGCGGAGCGGGTCAGGCGGCTTCGCGTGGAGAGGAGGTGGTGATCGTGGTCTGAAACAGGGGGGAGGCATCGCGTGGAGAGGGCAGGGCGATCGTCGCCACCCCGCGTTGGACTCCGACGAACAGCGACCGGCAAGTCTCTGCTCCCTCCAGTTTCCCCCCCTTCTCTTTTTCCTTCTGTATTTTTTTTCGAAACGGATCCTAGTCTATATTGGATCGTTTTGTCCAAACCTTGGGTGCGTGAGATGAAATTTGATTGAAAAGATCAGAGGCTAACCGATTTAAGCGAAACCATCAAATCTCCAGAGAAAGAAACCTGCACCTGGGCTCGAGCTCGACCTCGAACTCTGAGATCTCCGGCGGCGAGGCGTGGAACGGTGACGGCGCCGGAGAGATGGGGGCGGAGGATGACGCACTGTACGAGACCGGTCGCCATGCATCAGGATCCCACGAAATCCCTTATGTGAGTGTGCAAGTAGAAGAACCCGTCCATCCCTGCAGATTTTGCATTACCTCGGGGGCTAAAAAAGCTCACTGCATGTTATTTCGTTGTTATGTAATTCTTACAACCACAGGAAAGAGATGCAATCGCTCAGGCGAGCGGTGGCAGTTCTGGTGAAGGAGGAGGAGTCCTCTCATATCTCTCCTTCCAAGGTTGGATTGTACCCTTTACCCTCCAATCAATTTTAGAATCCTCCAAATATCCATCTAGGAAAGGCCCCTAACCACTAGTTTCCCTTGGAAGGCGTAAGCAAGCTCAGGAAGAGGTGGAGTACGTATGGCACACTTGAGGGGAGCAAGCGGAGGAAGAAGGATAATTCAGCATCCTTGTTCATCTCGAGGAATGCGGAGTATCTTGCTGTGGCTGTTGGGAACCGCATTACCATCTTGAGAAAGGGCGATGGCTATGTATCTCCCTGCGGCATCTATACAAGTCAGTGAACAATTTACTTGTTCCCATATTGCGTTGAGTATTTTAGTAGTATAATTCATTGGCAATAACTGTGCAAGCTGTAGTGGTACAAATCGTTGTGTGAAATGTTACACCTTTGATGCTCATACATTGCATTCTTAAATATTGGTTTACACTGGAAGTTGTTTGAGCTGTCTTTCTTTTGTCTCGGCAATATTGTTTCATGCTTGTAATTTAGTAAGAGTGCTATTCATGATCAATGCCACCTTTCAAATCATTCGATTACCATATGTTAATGATGCCTTTGTTGTGGCTTGTTACTACATCCTAGTTCAAATAAAGGTCTGCTGAGGCTCGAATTTTGTGATGAACTTGTAGAGAATCTGGGTTGAAATATATTTTTCACTCGGGGTATTCAGGAAGAAAAGTTGCACTCTAATTGAAAGTTTTTTCTGTCCCTGAACATCTTGTTATTATTTGTTCATGTCCAGTAGTACATGTTTAGCAGAATTTATTATTTTTAATCTCCTCAAACATGCAGTGGAAGTTCAGACTTCATAGAGCTTAGGAGCCGTAGCAGTAGATTTTATTTTTCTATCATCGCCATTGATGTCTGTTTCTCCCACATACCCAGGCAGTCCGATCTGCTTCCTTTGATTTGCAGTTTTGTTGCATGGAAATGACAGTGCATCTTGCAGTACCATTTCATGTGCATTGGGCTGCATGATTTTTCACAGGATTATGATGCATGGAAGTTATCAAATTTGTTGTGATATGGTACTTAACAAGTATTTTCCAATTCCTTCTGGTCAGATAATAATAGAATGGCCTTTTTTACTAATGGGGCCTGGCTCGAGGACCAAGGCATTTTTGGTGTGGTGGATGATTTAAACTCACTGTATCTGATAAAAGAAAATGGAGAGGCAATAACTAGGAGAACAAGCAATCAGTTGAAGCTATCTTCGCCTATCATTGATTTGCTTGTGCATGATGTCTCAAGTTCACAAAGGTATTTCTCTGTTATTTGCAGTTAGAGCCTTTCCTTTAAAGATGTCATTTGTAATTGTTGCTAATACTTTGGGAATAGCTAATATGATCTTTGTAAACACATTTTATAGGGGTTTCTACATTTTTACTACTGATTGCACGGTCCATAGATTTGATTACACTCAAGAACCAGGGACAAGTTTATACCAAGTTTCTATAGTGACTAAAGACGTGCCATCAACTAGGCCTCAGTTACCTCAGAGTTTGTCGTGTGTCGATTATCATCAAGATCATTCATTAGTGGTTCTAGTTGGGGAGTCCAGTCTCCCATCAAGCTCCAACGGCTGTTCAGGTACACCTTTGTGGTTATCTGTTCTCTGCTGCTACATCCATCACTAAGATATCTGTTTTTTCACTATATAGCATATGTAGGGATTTTCTGCATTATATAGCCATTGTATATTAATATTTTCTGTTGACAATAACATTTTCATCCTGGAAAAATTTATCGACATTTTTTTCCGGTATCCCACAAGTATTTATATAGTGGATTTTACACACCTAAAGCTACTGCCCGATGTTGCAGTTGTTTCTAGGGAACACTTATTTCTAACTTTTTTCTCTGTTATGTTTTAGGAGCATATTTTCTATATGTATTGCACTTTGATGGATGTCTGGAACTTAGTCTTTCATTCCAGAGTGTGCAGTTGGAAGGGGTGTTTTCACCTCCTATTGGTAAAAAAACCTTGCTCCCACTTCCGAAAGTCAGAATCTCACCTCAGGGCAAGTGTATTGCTACATTGGATTTGAATGGTTCTGCCAGCATCTTTGTGCTTGATGGTAATATGCGCTCTGTTTCACTTCATCCTCATGGGAGTAGTGCTGGAACACAACTGATTGGTGTGAAGGACATCTGTTGGTGGACAGATAGTATTCTCATGGCAGTACAAGAAGATGATAGGATTAGCATGTACAGCATTGCTGAGAATATGGTAGTTTCAAAAGATGACCGTGTTTTATCTACACCGCTGTTGGAAAAGGCAAAGGCTCTCGAAGGATATGCATTTGTTTTGCAATCTAGGAGACAAATGGATAGTGTTCCTGGGGATCATCAACACACTGAGATGGATAAAATATTTTGGAGTCTCGTATCATTCTCCAAAGTTACAGTACTGGAGATGTACTCCATCCTCATCAGGAAGAATCAACAAAAGGAGGCTTTGGATTTTGCCTCCCATTATAATCTTGATAAAGATGATGTGCTTAAAGTATGCTGGCTGCACTCTGCTGGAGATATTCATGATATACAGTCATACTTGGTGAACATTAAAGACCAAGCATTTGTATTATCAGAATGTGTGAATAAAGTTGGACCTACAGAAGTGGCCTTGAAAGCCCTGTTTTCTGTTGGCCTTCGTATAACAAACCGTTACAACTTTTCGGAGCCGAATGATAGCGATGAGGGCTCAACATGGGACAGTCGTATCATTAGGCTTCGTCTATTGTGGTACAGTGACTTGCTGGAGACATTCTTGGGAATTAATATGGGAAGGTATGTTGTTACCATTCTTGCAATTTTTCTTGCATAATAAATTCAGTCGGCTCACAGTGGAAGTGTTCACAATACTCCAGCTGTTGAATCATATTGATCATGCAAAAGTTTGCAAATATAATTTATTTAGCTTCTTTTATCATACATGCATGGCCATTTTGAGTCTCAATCCGATATTTTTTAAACGTGTTATATATATATATTCTTTTGAATACTGATTTTCTTTTGAATACTGATTTATCCCTCAAGCAAATCAATTACGCTTGTCATTTTTTGCAATTACCAAATGAGCATAAGGTATCGCCGAGCTGGCTCTTGTTTTATTTACATGAAGTGAAAGGGAAAATAAGAGGCAGTTAACTTTCAAGGGAATGCTTTGTGATTTTTCCAGTCTAGATGGTGACTTGAACATCTATATGCTTACAGGTTGATTTGTTCTACTTCGTTAGAATGTCTTTGTGTTAGATCTCATGGAAAAAGTAACACTTCACAAGTTGATTGCACAGGGGACTTGCGTATTTCTTGTAGCTAAATGTTGTTGTTATTCTATTTAGGTTCTCAGCTGGCGAATATAACAAGTTCCGTTTGACGCCCCTTGTTGATACTGCTGTCGCTCTAGCTGAAAGTGGCAAAATTGGAGCTCTTAATCTTCTCATGAAGCGCCATCCATATACTATCTCTTCTGCCATTTTACGTGTTTTATCTGCGGTTCCAGAAACTATTGCTGTACAGACTTACGGTCAGTTGCTTCCTGGGAAATATCCTCCTAGTATTGTGATATTAAGAGATGGTGATTGGGTTGAATGTGAACAAATGGCATCATATATGAACACTTATCCTGGTCAATTGGACAAGAGGGGACAGGTCAAAACAGAAATACTGCTAAAGCACTCTACTGGTTTCTTATGGCCATCTGTCCCTGAACTTTCTGAGTGGTACAGAAGCAGAGCTAGGGACATTGACTGCTTAAGTGGACAGCTGGAAAATTGTCTTGCCATGATAGAGCTTGCATGTCAAAAGGGTATTGTGGAGCTGCAGCCATTCTTGGATGATATGAAATACCTCTATCGAGTTGTATATTCTGATGAGTTGAATGAGTTTATAATGAACCTTGCAACCTGGGAAAATTTGCCTGACTATCAAAAGTTTAAAATCATTCTCAAAGGAGCCAAAGATGAAACAGTTGTTCAGCGACTAGATGATATGGCTATCCCTTTTATGAATAAAAGGTTGCCCTTGCTCTCGTCGAGTAATACTGACAAACAAGAAGAATCCTACCTGACTAGATGGATGAAAGAGGTTGCTGCTGAAAATGAGCTGTCCATTTGCTTGTGTGTTATTGAAAATGGTTGTGGGGAGTCACCAATTTGTGGGCTCTTCAAGGATCTTGATGAGATGATTGAAACAGCTATTCACTGCATTTATGTGTGCTCTGCAACTAACCAGTGGAATGCCATGTCATCAATTCTGTCAAAGTTACTCCATAAAGCAAAGAGAGAAAAATCCTTATTGGCTACTGAAGAAGATTTCAATTTTAAAGATGCTAAGCAAGCTCTTGGCACTTGTGTGGTTTCCTATGATGACATGCAGCATGTGTGTGCTGATATCTTGTCTCGTCTGAGTGATGGTGAAGGCGAGTCTTATTGCAATGATTCAAGGGCCTGTCAATTTGATAACATAAAATCCTTTGAAATGGGAGAGAAGATGCTAAAAGTTGCTGAAGGTCATGTAGAAGTAGGGAGGCTTTTTGCTTATTATCAGGTACTGATATCTTTTGCTTAAATCAACTACAAAATTGCACTAAATCTCCTTGGGCTCCTTCAAATATTATTTTCACATAGGCATGCGGACAATGTTAACTGCTTTGCTAGCACCTCCCAGTCAACTACGAAGCTCTAGTAGCAGTGTATTCCTTTTGTGGTTTACTTGTTATCAATATTTTTGAGCTAGTAGATTGCTGGATGCCTTGGATCTGATTAACTGATTGCAAAATTATTTCTTTTAAATCATATCCTACTTTGTCAGGTACCAAAGCCAACATATTTTTTCCTTGCTGCTCACTTAGACGAGAAGAATGTAAAACAACTTATACGGCTGATCCTGTCAAAATTTGGCAGACGTCAACCTGTTCGATCTGACAATGAGTGGGCTAACATGTGGCGTGATTTAAAACTCTTCCAAGAAAAGGCATTTCTTTTTCTTGATTCAGAATATATGCTCGCAGAATTCATTAGAGGCCTTCTAAAAGCTGGTAAATTTTCACTAGCCAGAAACTATCTTGGAGGTACTAGTGCAGTTTCTTTGTCCACAGAAAAGGCTGAAAATCTCGTTATCCAAGCTGCAAGGGAGTATTTCTTCTCAGCTTCAACTTTGTCCTGCAATGAAGTAAGTTCATGTCACTAAATTGTTTTTTCATACAAATACTAACTGGTTATGTTGTCATTGATTAATATTACTAACTTGGATTATACAATCATTTGCAGATTTGGAAGGCTAGGGAATGCCTAAACCTGTTACCAAATAGCAAAAATGTTCAAGCAGAAACTGATATAATTGATGCTCTAACCGTCAGACTTCCTTATCTAGGGGTGACTATCCTTCCTGTTCAATTCAGACAGGTAAAGGATCCTATGGAGATCATCCGAATGGTGATTACGAGTCAAACAGGGGCATATCTTCATTTTGAAGAGATTATTGATGTTGCTAAACTTCTAGGATTAAGAAGTGAAGAAGAAATAGCTGCTGTCGAGGAGGCTATCGCTAGAGAAGCAGTGGTAAATGGTGACCTCCAGCTAGCCTTTGATCTCTGTCTAAATTTGATTAAAAAGGGTCACGGTGAAGTCTGGGATTTATGCGCTGCAATTGCAAGAGGTCCTCAGCTTGACAATTTGGATACAAGTACCCGCGAAAAGCTGTTGGGCTTCTCCCTTAGCCATTGTGATGGAGAATCTGTAGGGGAACTATTGAATGCTTGGAAGGAACTTGATGTCTATGATAAATTTGAACAATTAATGGTATTAACAGGAACAAATCCTCCCAATTTCTTTGTTGATGGCTCTACATATACACCTCTTCCTGTGCAAAGTGTGCAAGACATACTTGACCTAAGAGAAGACATTAGCCATGATAGAGATCATGATCATGTGGCAAGTGCTAAAGAAATGCTATCAAAGGTTTGTATGGACTTAACAAATGATGATACATATAGTTGGGAATCTACTTTTGCAGAAAATAGGAAACTATTGTCCTTTTCTGCACTGGAATTACCATGGCTTTTAAAGTTGTCTAATGGTGAGGTACATGATGGTAACAGACATTCTTCGGAGACAAATCATCCCATCAGGAGATATCGATTTTCAACAAAAATGGAGGCAACAAATAGCATCATATATTGGTTAGGTGTAAATAGCTTTGCTCCCAGTGATGATCTAATCATGTTTCTTGCGAAATCTGTAATGGAGCCTCCTGTTGATGAAGATGATTATGTTCTTTCCTGTTCAATTCTTCTGAATCTCATGGACCCTTTCAACGGAGTGAAAACAATAGAGGAAGAACTCAAAAAACGAGAATGTTATCAAGAGATTAGTAGCATAATGAATGTAGGAATGACATATAGCTCCCTCAACAGTTCGAAGAAAGAATGCTGTACACCTGAACAGAGGAGAAATCTCTTGCTGCACAAATTCCATGAGAAGTTTACCTCGATAGATTCAGGTAGGTGCACTAAAAACAACAGTATATCAAGAAAATAGCTGAACTACTGCCTTGGTTTATTTTTTGAATACTCATCTAGTCCAGTGTTCTGTTTTTTCATGGGATGCTATTCATTTATATGATTTTCTCTTTATCTATATTTTTACTATGATCAGATGAGCCAGACCAGATTGATATGGCAAATGCCACTTACTGGGGAGAGTGGAAATCAAAGTTAGAAGAGGAGCAACGAATGGCTGATCAAGCAAGAGTGCTCAAAAACGTACTGCCTGATATAGACACGTCTAGATTCTTATCTGGCGATGCCAACTATATCAAAAAGGCTGTTTTCTCCTTTGTTGACTCTGTGAAGCTGGATAGAAGACATATACTAAAGGAAGCAGTAAAGATAGCTGAGAACTATGGCTTGCAGCGAACTGAGGTCTCTCTCTCTCTCTCTCTCTGCAGGGCTGCAGTCTATGCAGAATCATCTTTTGTTTTAGTTTCTCTGCAGGGCTGCAGTCTATGCAGAATCATCTTTTGTGATGTAAGCTTCTCATATCTTTATCATCTCTTGATTAATTGTAGGTGCTTTTACGATTTCTGGGTTGTGCTCTTGTCTCTGAATATTGGGATAACGATGATATTCTGAATGAAATTTCTGAATTCCGGGAGGATATTGTCAAATCAGCTAAGGGGGTGATTGATATGATATATTCAGATGTTTACCCAGAGATTGATGGCTATAATAAGCAACGCCTCTCCTACATCTTTAGCATCCTTTCAGCATGCCATTCGTATCTTAAGAGGACTAGTGAGATAGAATTGACATACCAAGAACATGTCCACACACATAAGCTTGAGCCATTTCAGTATTACAAGGTCCTGGAGGAAGAGTGCAAGAAAGTCTGTTTCATTGATGGCTTAAACTACAAAAACATTGCTACCCTGGATAATCTGAACTTTGAGCATTTCAATGAAGAGGTCTGCAAGAACATCCATGCCTCAACCGTCAGTGCTCTAGCTGATATGGTACAAGCTCTTGTGAGTATGTATGTTGATGTACAGGCTAAGGGTCTGGTATCACGTAAAGGTGTTTACAAGCATTATGTTGTTGGCATGTTGGCATCTTTAGAAGGCCGCAATGAAGCACGGTCAAACAGCACAGATTGTGAAAAGTTACAAGCGTTTCTCTGTGAAATTGAGTTGAACTATGATAGTTGCAAGGAGTATATCCAAACTCTTGCTGCCACAGATATTTCATACATCATTGGACGGTATTTCACACTATGTTTCCCTTGCAACTTAGTAAGAAGCCATCCACATGAACCTTCATGGAAGAAACCTCTCTGTATGCTGATAACGCTTTGGATTAAACTTGTTGACGACATACCAAGGCAGTCGACTGATGCTAGCTCGTATGAAAGGACAGGCTACTTGGATCTGAATCGATTATCTCACTGCATGAGTGCTTTCAGACAGCTATTAATAAATGATGAGATAACAGTGCACCAAGGTTGGGATGCCATCTCCATGTTTGTACAAGTTGGCTTTAACAGTGAAATGATAATGGACCCATCACACATTTGCCGAGCTATGATTCTTTCTGGATGTGCTTTCAAAACTGTAGTTGAAGTGTACTACGGAGGACAGGAGCATTTGACTGCAGACTCGAGGAGTCCTTTGGATCTCTTAGAGCTTTATGGTGCTTCTACAGATCGCTGTTTGTTCAATCTGATTGAAGGCTCATGTGAGTCTCAGGTATTGCTGCATAAGCTACTGTCTTCATTGAGCCTGTCAATAGGGGAACATGATGGCCCTCTTGAAATGATCAGATCTGGTGTCTGGGGAAAGTTGATAACCTTTTCTGAGAACATGCAGCTAGGTAACCAACTACGTGTCTATGCTCTGCAGCTGATGCAGTGTATTACAGGAAGAAACCTCAAAAGCCTTCCAAATGAGATTGTTTCCCAGGTTGAGCCATGGGAATCATGGTATGAGCCTGGAACAAGTGCTTCCATAGCTGATGAGGGTACGACTCCCTCTAGCAGCATCACGGCGAATCTAGTGGCACTCAGATCTAGTCAGATGGTCACTGCAGTTCTGCCAGATGCTAGAATCACGCCCGAAGACTTGTCGAGTCTTGAATCTGCAGTATCTTGTTTCTTACACTTGTCGGAATTTGCTTATTCTGTCGAGAGTGTTGCTGTTCTGGAAGCAGTGCTAGAAGAGTGGGAGCAATTGTTCTCTTCCAAAGAAGAATACGTTGCACCTCTTGAATCGCCAAAAGAAGCAAGCGACTGGAGTGATGGATGGGATGATGGCTGGGAGGCCCTACCGGAAGAGTTGGAGAATCCAACACACAAGCAAGATGGCGCGTCATCATCTGTCCATCCTCTCCACAGTTGTTGGATGGAGATTATCAGAAAACTTGCTGGGCTTGGCGAGCTCCAGAAGATCATCGAACTTCTAGACCAAGCATCTTTGAAACATAGCACATTACTAGAGGATGAGGAAACACGCCGCTTGCTTGAACTCCTCCTTTCTGCACCAAACTGCTTCACGGTTCTCAAAATCATGCTGCTGCTCCCATACGAAGCTCCACAGGTACAGTGCCTGCAAATGGTTGAGGCGAAAATTAGGGGAATAGCTGCTGTGTCTACCTCATCAAATGCTGACGGCCATGAGCTTCTGGCATTGGTTCTGTCATCCGGAGCCCTGCAGAAAATCGCTGCAGAGGAGGGATACTCTAAACTTTTCTCTCATATATGCCATCTCGTCGGACAACTCGTGAGGTCATTCCAGAGTGATCTCTGTGCACACTGGAAATCTGAATTGAAGACATCTCGGTCGTTACTGTTTGGTAAGGTCTTGCTCCCGTGTTTCATATCTCAGCTGGTGCTCAACGGACAGTATCTATTGGCTGGGTTTGTCATCTCGAGATGCATGCACACCCCCTCATCCCTTGGTCTGGTAGACGTCGTCGAGCCCAGCGTTCGACGCTACCTGGAAGGTCAGGTTGCTCAAGCTCAGCAGCAGGTCGGAGAGAGCGATGCCTCGTTTACGGAAAATGAACTGTCGTCTATAAGCCGCACACTGTCCAGTCTAAGATTGAAACTGGTTTCGCTCTTGCAAGCGGCGTTGGTAGCCCTTCCGAACCAAGAGTCTAGCGTACATTTTCCTTGACGCTGCTGGTGTAACTCGATGTAGTAACTGTAACATGGTGAATATTATTACAAGGTTTAAAAGCTAGCAGTGGCAGGATGCTTTAAGAGAAGACATACAATGTTCTGTTACTCGATCGAAATTGACAGTGCATTTCTTGTCCTCGGGATCTAGATTGTATACTCCGTTTGCCTTGTTTTACTGCATCGACCTTTACAGTACACTTTCTTTGCTAGTTAAATCTGAAAACCCGGTTTTCTTATTGTATCAGCGTAATGAAACAGTACCAAATCTTTCTGAAGCCGGTTTGGAACACCAGAATTTTGTTCTGAAACAGGTTTGAAACGGCAATGATATTTCTGTGGAACCAGTGAAACATGTCTGAAAACTGACGGATTTTTTAGTGTTGCGCATGAAACTTGACTGAAACTCTACCAAGGGTCTCTATGAGGCCGGTTTGAAAGATTTTTTTTTTGAATTTGGAAATTTCCATTGAATCAGTTTGGAAAACTATGAATATTTTCTGAATAGTGTATGAACCAGACCAGAGTAATGGTTAGGTGTCTGCTGGAACTTTTCCTAATAATAATCCAGTTACGGAACTAGATATCCGGCAAAGCCGGGACGAGCCGATGAGTGATCGACCAGACGGCACGGTACCGGCGGCATTGATATGGCTTGATTGCATCCGTTGCGCGAACTGCTGGCCAGTCCGCTACCGGCAGCACTACTAGTCCACCATTGATGGTCGTCGCCCAACATGCCGCAAGCTGTTTATGTCACTGGGGGGAGGGGAAGAACACGGAACACAGAGTGCAGGGTGTAATAATGCCACAGTTCCCTAGACTGTTAACTTTAACCGGAGACAAAGCATGCCATTGCCAACTAACTAGTCCTATTGGCTATCTCTCTAATTTTTAAAAGTGTCATTACCTAGAGCGGACATGTTAACTACTCCCTCCATTCGGGATTAGGGGTGGAGAGGCAATTCGGTAATACCAAGATAAGTCTTAACTAACCTTCTAAGTTGGCGGAAAACCCTTACTCACTAACTACTATTAATACTCCCAACCACTGGCGGACCTTCATGAGGCCAAACCCGAGGGTTATGCCCCAACCGAAGGCGTGGATATAGTAAGTAGCAGTTTTCACTTGTTAATAAACCGAGATTTATCGAATCAGTAGGATTTTGAAATCAACAATAAAATGAATGTTGAAGATCTCTGCTGCTTAATCTTCAACAGACGTGAACCTGCACACACTCAACCAATTACTTTGCCCCCAACGATGAAAAGGTTGTCAATCTTTCCGGTCTCGCAGAAAACAAATCGGTTAATTGTATAGTGAAATAGATGAAAATATGAAAGTGGACCAGAGGAGTAATGATGATAAAAAGTGATAAATAAAGGTTGCAATCAATGTAAAAAGATGGACCGGGGGCCATGGGTTCACTAGTGGAGTCTTTCAAATAAATAAAACACTCATATGATGGGTAAACAAATTACAGCTAGGCAATTGATAAGATTATAACACAAACTTAATCTAGATATGACATAGAGAATATGATAATATTTATGTAGGCATCACGACAATGAACAAAGACCGTTGAGTCGAACTGCATCTTTGTCTAAAAAGTCCACCGTGGGATCGCTATCCAGCCTGTCACCCAACGGTATTAAGTTGCAAGCAACAGACATTTGCATTAAGTAAAGCGCATAAAGTAAGCAATACTAATATCAAAAGAGACATTAACACCGCTGTTTTACCCTTAGTAGCAACAGCACACCCTCACCCTTAGACGTTTCTGTCACTCGTGCCCAGGAACAAAAGGGGGCATGAACCCACTATCTAGCATAAATACTCCCTCTTGGAGATACACATAATCACTTGGCCAAAATAACTACGCACATCGGAGAGCATGCAAGAACATAAATCAACATATAAGAATCATGCACAATCTGATCATAACTTCATAATCCATCAGATCTCAGTAAATACATCACATAGCATTACAATAATCGATCTTGATCATGTTAGACAGCTCACAAGATCATAATACATGAAGCACAAGGGAGAAAGAGACTACCATCTAGCTACTGCCATGGACCCGTAGTCCAAGGTGGGACTACTCACAAATCATCCCGGAGTAAGGCATGGCGATGAAGAGCCCTTCGGGATCGATCTCCCCTGCGGCAGGGTGCCGGAATCAGCTTCAGAATCACCCCCGAACTAGGGTTTACGGTGGCGGCGCCTCGGGGTGACTTCTCTGGAAAATAATGGCCGCCTCGACGTTTTGGGGATTAATCTGATTTTATAGGCGTCGGAGGGGGCCGAGTGGACCCACCAGGAGCAGGGGCAGGTCCCACCCGCCGCCCTAGGGCAGGCCGCGGCTGGGGGTCGTCCCTGCCCTGTGGGTGGCCCCCAGGGCTGCCCTCTGGACTGAAACTCCGTCTTGACGAATAAAAAATCCTCGTAAATTTTCAGCGCATTCCGTGAATATTTTCTGTGGTAAGTTTCTGAAACGAAAAGACAGCAAAAATAGGAAACTGGCACTGGCCATCTTGTCAATAGGTTAGTCCGACAAAATGCATAAAAATGATGTAATATGATAGTAGAAACATGTGACAACATCACAAAAAACTAGCATGGATCAATCAAAAATTATAGATACGTTTGACACGTATCAATCTGCAGCCCATTTGTCAGTTTCTACCGCAATAATCATTAGAGAACTCCACTGGAAAAAAAGACAGAACAGGTGTATTCTTCTCTTGGTAGGTCGGACCGATGACTACGCCACAATGGCGGGGTGGCCAGTGGGAGGCGGCGGGTGGCAGGTGGGGATCCTCTCCCGCCCCGTTCGCTCAGTGCTCAGACTGGTCACCGCCTCGCCGGCTCGGTGACAGTGAGCAACTGCTGCCGGATGAGTTGCTAGCGCAGTGGTTACACTGAGCAATAGTAGTCGAACGAGTTGCTGGCGCGATGGTGCCATGGGGTGGACAGCTTCGATTTTGGAATCCTTCGAACGCCTCCACTGTTGAAGCCTGAAGGCTAGCTGCAAGCTTCCCTGCCTCTCCTCTCTTAGGTAATTTTGTGTTCAGTTTTGCTTTTCTTCTTCTAATTTTTTGTTCATTTGGGTGGTGTTTAGCTAGAGAAACTTGAGCTAGTGGATAAGAAGTCTAAGTCCGAGAACTTGGATGCATGCGTGCATAGCCTCTCCAAATGAAGACGTAGAGCTGATGTCAACAAATTGAACTTCATGAATTACATCCTAGTGTCTTCGCCTATTTCCTTCCGGTTCATATCTATTCTTGTTATTGGCTATCTTGCTTGTTGTTCTTATTTATCTGTTCTGAAGCATCAACATTTGTTCCGTATATTCAGTTTCTATTCTATTGCTTCATTATATGTCGCTCTACATTTGTTTATGTTCTAGTTTCTCAGTAAATTGCTTGAAGGATCTGCAGTGTACCTGTTTAAGTCCGCAACTTCTGATCATATTCCCTGTGTAATTTCAATCAAAACTGCTATTCCCAAATCTCCAATTTTCAGATTTGAAAACTGCTAGCTGGAATATGATGATTTTGTGCCTCTGATTGAAGATGTTTGGAAGAATTCGGTGTACTATCAAGATGCTGCTAAAAGGATCGCAGCTAAGTTTAAAATTTTCAGAGGGGTTCTAAAAAGGTGGGCAAAGGGCACAAAAACCTTGCAAACACCATTAGAGATCCAAATGATGCTATTGGTCTGTTAGATGCCTTTGAAAATACCAGAGATCTGACAGGCAATGAATGGAATTTCAGGGTGCTTCTGAAACAGTTGCATGCCTCTCTAGTTGTGAAACAGAAATTATTCTGGAGACAAATGGGGAAAATCAAGTGGGTAAAATTTGGTGATGAATGCTCTAAATTCTTTCATGCCCTTGCATCCACCCAACATAGAAAAAAATCATATCTCCAACTTAATTGCAGAAGGCATCACTCACTCTACTCATGAAGGCAGAGAGGTTGTCTTGTTGGCTGCTTTTAAGGAAAGGCTAGGGCAATCTAATCCTCATGAAATGCTCTTTAATTTGGACTCTCTGATTGAACCCCACCCTAATCTTCTAGCTTTGGAAGATGCCTTCTCCCATTCTAAAATTGATGAGGTTGTAAAAGAGCTGCATTTAATGGTGAGTTTTTCAAGAAGTGTTGGCACATTATCAAAAAAGATGTCTATGACTTATGTCAGCAATTTCATGATGTGGGACTCTCAATGTACAGTGCATAAATCACTCATACATCACTTTGGTGCCAAGAACTTCTACGCCCTCCTCTATCAATGACTTCAGGCTCATCTCCTTGCTCAACTATGTCATGAAAATTGTCACAGAAGTGTTAGCAAACAGATTGCAAAAGGTCATAATGCAACTTGTCCATCAAAACCAATATGTCTTCATAAAATCCAGAAATATTTAAGACTTCTTAGCTTGGAGCTATGAGTATATCCACAAGTGCCACAAGTCGAAGCAAGCAATTCTGCTTCTAAAACTTGATTTTCAGAAAGCTTTTGACAGAGTGGAGCACTTAGTAATTATGGACATCTTGAGGCATAAAGGTTTTGGTGACAAGTGGTGTGGGTAGATTCTCCAGCTTCTCCAAACTGGGTTTTCCTCAGTCATGCTAAATGGAGTACCTGGAAAAGATTTAGATGAAAGAGTGCGAGTTAGACAAGGTGACCCACTTTCTCCCCTGCTCTTTGTGCTTGTGGCTGATCTCCTCCAGACTATTCTTAATGATGCTCTTGATCAAGGACTTATCAGTTCCCAAATTCCAGTAAATTACTCCAATGATTTTCCTGTTATACAGTATGCTGATGATACACTGATAGTTATCCCTGCTGACACTATGCAACTGTAACAATTGAAAAGTATTCTTGATGAGTTTTCCTTATCTACTGGTCTGAAACTAAATTTTCACAAGTCCAACATATACCCAATCAGTGTACCTCAAGACTATATTGTTGAGCTCACTTCCAGATTACAATGCTAGTCGGGGGTCTTCCCCTTCACATATTTGGGCCTACCACTTGGCCTTTTGAAGCCAATAATGGAGCAGTTAATTCCTTTAGTCACAAGGGTTGAAAGAAGGCTCCAAGCTTGCTCCGATTTCTTAACTCGGGCAGGCAAGCTGGAAATGGTTAACTCGGTAGTGTCCTCCCTCCCCACCTTTTACCTCAGCACCCTTAAAATCTACAAAGGTGTTATTGAGCAGCTGGACAAGTACAGAAGACATTGCTTAAGGAGAAGAGGAGATATATCTAACAATAGTCCTACACTTGCTGCATGGACAACAGTTTGTAAGCCTAAGGATAATGGTGGGCTAGGTATCATAGATCTTTCTATCCAAAATGACTGTCTGCTGACGAAATTTCTGCATAAATTCATGAACAAAGCAGAAGTACCTTGGGTCAAGCTTGTTTGGAAAAGTTATTATAGCTCAACATTACCACCCCACAAGATGGCAGATTATTCCTTCTGGTGGAGAGACTGTGTTAAACTGTTGCCTTCTTTTAAAACCTTTGCGGTTTGTCATCTGCATAGTGGCTCCTCTGTTTTACTTTGGAAGGACAGGTGGCACTCACAGACTATGCAGCTTCTGTTTCCTCTGTTGGCTTCATTTGCAAAGACTCTAGATATGCCTGTCATTTCTGCATTTCAACAGGAATCCCTCCTTGATTTATTTGACTTTCCACTATCTGAGGCTGCATTTGGGGAATATCAGACCTTTAGTGATTTGATTCAGACAGTCTCTGGTGATGTTGAGGATGACATCTGACCTACCCCTAGGGCTCTAACTTCTTTGTGGCCAAAGCTTATGCCCTTTTCATGAAAGAGAAGTTCCCTACTCCTGTTCCTATGACTATTAGATGGCTTTGGAAAACCTGCTACTAGCAAAAGCATAGAGTTTTCTTCTGGATCCTTTTGGAGGATAGACTAAACACCAGAGGTCTACTCCAGAGGAAGCATTTCTTCATTGAAGATTACTCATGTGTGCTCTGTAATGCACATTGCTTGGAAACGAGAGATGATACGTGTCAAACGTATCTATAATTTTTTATTGATCCATGCTAGTTTTGTGATGTTGTCACATGTTTCTACTATCTTATTACATCATTTTTATGCATTTTGTCGGACTAACCTATTGACAAGATGCCTAGTGCTAGTTTCCTATGTTTGTTGTCTTTTCGTTTCAGAAACTTACCACAGGAAATATTCTCGGAATGCGCTGAAAATTTACGAGGATTTTTTATTCGCCAAGACGGAGTATCAGACCAGAGGGCAGCCCTGGGGGCCACCCACAGGTCAGGTACGACCCCCAGCCGCGGTCTGCTCTAGGGCAGAGGGTGGGACCCGCCCCTGCTCCTGGTGGGTCCCTCTCGGCCCCCTCCGACGCCTATAAAATCAGATTAATCCCAAAAACGTCGAGGCGGCCATTATTTTTCCAGAGAAGTCACCCCGAGGCGCCGCTACCATAAGCTCTAGTTCGGGGGTGATTCTAAAGCTGATCCCGGCAGTAGCTAGTTCGGAGGGGAGATCAATCCCGGAGGGCTCTTCATCACCATGCCTTCCTCCGGGATGATTTGTGAGTAGTCCCACCTTGGACTACGGGTCCATGGCAGTAGCTAGATGGTAGTATCTCTCCCTTGTGCTTCATGTATTATGATCTTGTGAGCTGCCTAACATGATCAAGATCGATTATTGTAATGCTATGTGATGTGTTTGCTGGGATCTGATGGATTATGAAGTTATGATCAGATTGTGCATGATTCTTATATGTTGATTTATGTTCTTGCATGCTCTCCAATGTGTGTAGTTACTTTGGCCAAGTGATTGTGTGTATCTCCAAGAGGGAGTATTTATGCTAGATAGTGGTTTCATGCCCCCTTTTGTTCCTGGGCACGAGTGACAGAAACGTCTAAGGGCGAGGGTGTGTTGTTTCTACTAAGGGTAAAACAGCGGTGTTAATGTCTCTTTTGATATTAGTATTGCTTACTTCATGCGCTTTACATAATGCAAATGTCTGTTGCTTGCAACTTAATACCGTTGGGTGACAGACTGGATAGCGATCCCACGGTGTACTTTTTAGACAAAGATATAGTTGGACTCAACGGTCTTTGTTCATTGTCGTGATGCCTACATAAATATTATCATGTTCTCTATGTCATAACTAGATTAAGTTTATGTTATAATCTTGTCAATTGCCTAGCTGTAATTTGTTTACCCATCATATAAGTGTTTTATTTACTTGAGAGACTCCACTAGTGAACCCATGGCCCCCGGTCCATCTTTTTACATTGATTGCAACCTTTATTCATCACTTTTTATCATCATTACTCCTCTGATCCACTTTCATATTTTCATCTATTTCACTATACATACCGCTTTGTTTTCTGCGAGACCGGAAAGATTGACAACCTTTCCGCCGTTGGGGGCAAAGTAATTGGTTGAGTGTGTGCAGTTCCACGTCTGTTGAAGATTAAGCGCCATAGATCTTCAACATTCAATTTGTTGTTAATTTCAAAGTCCTACTGGTTCGATAAACCTCGGTTCGTTAACGAGGGAAAACTGCTACTTACTACATCCACGCCTTCGCTTGGGGCACAACCCAACGCTACCATCACCGATTATCAAGCAGTTTTCTGGCGCCGTTGCCGGGGACTTTGGAGCTACAGCAAGGGGAGTCTCATACTCTCAATCACTTTACTTTGTTTTTGTCTTGCTTGCTTTATTTCTCGTTAAATTTATTTTTCTTGTTGCAAAATTTTAAAACCCAAAAAAATTAGTGTAGTCTGTATTTCTGTCTTGTTATTTTGCTTTGTCGTTATGTCTAGCTCTTTGCCTCCAGTTGAAACACCTGAGTCCGAAGTCCTCACCTTCAAACAAATAGGTGGGGAAAGTTTTAAAGATGCTTGGTATAGAATTAAAGATGCTCATCGTAGATCCACTAAAAAGACAGTAACTACTCAGAAATCCACTTTGGCACCCGGGTGCACCTGCACCCGGTATGCTTTTCGAATTTTAAAAAATATAAAAATGTTTCGAAAAAATCTGAAAAAAATGGACACAGACATATGCAAGTAACGCACACTCATGAAAACTTTCGACAGAAAATAACAATTTTTCTGCTCTGTGCAAAAAAAGACAAATTTCTGACCAAAAAACATACTTTTTAGATCTCATTTTTTGTCAGAAATTTGTCTTTTTTTCACAGAGCAAAAATATTGTTATTTTCTGTCAAAAAATTTCACGAGTGTTCGTTACTTGTGTATGTTTGTGTCCAATGTTTTTCAGATTTTTTCAAAGTATTTTCATATTTTTCAAATTTCGAAAAGCATACCGGATGCAGGTGCACCCGGGTGCCAAAGCGCCTCCCTCGTAGCTACTGTCCTTCTAAGAAATTTTTATATTGGTTTGAAATGTTGGTATAAGTTTGGTTTGGACACTATAACAGGTGGAAACTTCTTAGGTGCTAGTGCTTCGGAAGCTTTCAATGCTATAGAAAATTTATTTGGAAATCCTCCTATTGATGATACTAAGAAAATTACCTTAGAAGACATTATGAAAAAGTTGGAAGCACTAGAAAGTAATATGCCAAGCATAAGTAAGATAAATGATATGGATAAGAAGATTGATAACAACTTTAATAGGGTTAATGGATACATAAGGAATGCTACTAAAAAGGTTAAAACACTCTATTACCCTAAAGATCATCCCGAAGGGATAGGTAAACTAGAAGAGACTTTTGATAACTTGGGAGCTACCTTTTCTTCACTTAAACCTAAAAAGGAAGTAACTCCCATAGTTAAGGGACCGAAATTTATCTTTGTGCCAAATAATACTACTAAAGTTGATGCATCTTTTGTAGACAATGAAGAAGTAAAAATGGTTAAAGTGGATCAAGTATTCAAGGGCTTGCTGGGAGCTGCCCCGTATGGTAAGGTTAAATTTTTTAATTCACAAGGTATTGTTGTTAATGAGTCTATTAAAAGTCCTCCTTCGAGTTGCACAATCCATGAACTTGATAGGAAGGACGATGTCCTTGATTTTGAAAAGACTTGATATTTGGCATTGCGCCTAGCTAAAAGGCGTTAAATAAAAGCACTTGTTGGGAGACAACCCATCTTTTACTTTCAGTTTTTTTTTTACTTTTCTTGAGTCATGAAGTCTTTGCCTCAGTAGCAACTTCATTGTATCTTTTTGTTTTGGTTTTTTTGCCAAGTTTAGACTCTAATGCATTGAAAGTGCGAGGTATTGTTTTGCTGTCCAGAAATAGATTCTATGCGCCTGTTGCAGAAAATCTCGAACAATACCTGAATTTTATATTTTTCTGATATTTTTATGACAGCAATCCTGATACTTTTATCTATCTTTCGTTAGTTTTGAGTTTTCTGATTTGAGCTACAGAAGTGCGTTGAAAAATTCAATCTTTACAGACTGTTCAGTTTTTGACAGATTCTGCTTTTATTTTGTATTCGTCTCTTTTACTATCGTCAAATGTGATACTCTAGAGGTGGAGTGTCATATTGAGTCTTAGTAAACAGTAGCTAATGCCCAATAAAGTTGTTTACAATTTGTCTTGAGTTGAACATATATGCATTTTAATTTTGAGCACTAACCCTCTAATCAGTTTATGAGAAGTTTTGTGTGAAGGGACTTTTTAAGTTCCAAAGGAGAGGATAATGAAGAAATTGAAGATGGATCATAGCTCAACCTTCGGGATGCCCTCATGGCACCCCCTCTGAATATCAAGAACCATCAAGCGTCTAAGCTTGGGGATGCCCAAGGAATCCCCTTCTCTTCATCGACTATCATAAGGTCGTCTTCGTTGAACTACGTTTTTATCACTTTACATATTATATGCTATGCTTGGAGCGTCTTTTTGCTTTCAGTTTTATTTTGTTTGTTTGCTGGTCATATCCTTGTTGGATCCTAGCTTTATTTGTGTGGGAGAGAGCCACGCTTCGCTTTTTCATTTGAATACTCCTTTACTTCGCTTATATCTTGTTGAGTATTCTTAGCTACCGTTTGTTTGCTAGTAAGCTCTCGCTTTTAGCTTTTATTTTGTTTAGAGCTGCTAGTTCTCGATGTTAAACTCTCTTGTTCTTCACTTATACTTGTTGGAGAGTTGTTATTGATAAATTGCTTGAATTGTCAAAGTGACAAAATGCTATCCATGTGATATTGGAGTGAAATGAAAGCCTGCATAGTCTTGTAGATCATTGTGTGGATACTTGATTCTTCTCAATTGTTTTGATATATTAAGATGAATGCTTAAGCTTGCTGGTTATTTGAGTGGATGCTTCACAAGAAATAGAGTTAGTAGCACAAGCATCAACATTCATAGCAATGGGAGAACAAGTAGGAAGCTCTTTTAGCAATTGAGCTTGAAGTTGATCATGGGACTTAGTGAGATGTGCAAGAGAATCTTCCAAGGACTTGACATCCTCTTCAAATTTCTTATTAGCCTCGAGGAGTCTAACAATTTCAACAACAAGCTCATCATTTTTTATTTTAAAATCATTAGCCACCTTGAGATCTCTATCATGGGTTTTATTTACTTTAGATAACTCTAGAGTAAATGTCTCCTCAAGAGATTTCTTGGTGGTTTGTTCTTATTCAAGAGCTTCCTCAAGATCCGCAATCGTGTTTGCATAATCACGTTCGCGGCTAAGACTTTCATCTTCACGAGCTTCCAAATTTTCAATGGTAAGCCCTCGCTCAACAAGGGTGCTCATGATTTCATGGAGGTTCTCACAAGCATTTTTATTATTTGAAAGAGCATTTAGAACCATTAGGCCTTTCTTACTAAAGTAAGCATCATCTTCTTCATCATCATCATTATTGTCATGATCATCATTACTTGACGATTTAGAAGATATGCAAGGACTATCAACACAAGCATGTGAAACATTTATAGTTCTAGATGTGTTTAAGTCCAAAGATAAATCATTGCAAAAAGATAGAGATGAAATATCATCTATAGGAAGCTTACTATCATCATTTGCGAAATTTATCCCTACTCACCATTGCATTGTTTTGTGGCTTGCCACATGTAGGTGAGGTAGAAGAAGTTGAGAACTCATTACGCCTGGAGATGGAGGGAGAACAATCATTCTCACTATCAATGGACACACCATAATTGTCTTGAAGCTTGGTCCATAGCTCATGAGCACTCCGATAAGGAGAGATCGACAAGGCAACTGCATTTCTTAAAGACATGAAAACAACTTTAGAAGCTTGAGCATCTAGATAAGAATTTTCCTCATCCTCCAAAGATAATCTTTTCGGATCCTTTGGAGGAGGAAAACCCATATCTAAGATTTGCTCTATAGATGGATCAATGTCCCTAAAATAATTTAGCATGCGATTTCTCCAATCATTATAATTAGTGCCATCGAATATTAAAGAGGCATTGTGCACTAAACCACTAGACGACATCTTTACTCTCTAGGCTGTGAAGCCCTATAAAGAGAGAACCCACTCTGATACCAATTGAAAGGACATGGATGTCGCCTAGAGGGGGGGTGAATATGCGATTTAAAATTATTACGGTTTAAGGCTTGAATAAATGCGGAATAAAACTAACGTTTAATTTATCAAGCCAAAACCTAAACTAGCTAGGTTCACCTATGTGCACCAACAACTTATGCTAAGCAATATAATCAACTAGGTGATAGCAAGATGTATGACTTTAAGCTCAATGTCTATCACAAAGTAAATAGCATAAGTAAGAAGCTCGGGTATAGAAATACCGAGGCACTTGGAGATGATGATTTATCCCGAAGTTCACTTCCCAATGGAAGCTAGTCTCCGTTGGAGCGGCGCGGTGTTCACCAATGTGAAACACCGAGTAGCCTTGATATGGCACACCGTATCTCTGTTGTGTCTTACCACCAATGTGGCGAGGCACTTGTCACTATGTTGCCGTTGAGGTTGACAAATAGAACCTTTACAAGGATGAAGCTCACTCCACAAGTTGGAGGGTCTTCACCAAATGCACCGAGCCACCAAGACTCGATGACCAAGGCCGAGGCACACACCACAACTCAATTGGTGGCTCCCGACAATGTCTTCGTAGCTACCAAAGTTCCGAGACCAACAAGGTTGGGCCACCCTCCACAACCTAATTGGAGCCTCCCAACAAATCCCGTGAGCCACCAAGACTCCGAGAAATCAACAACCGTCTAGGGTACCAACGTGCCCTAGAGGAACAAGATCTAGGGAACCAAAGAACCCAAGAGTAAAAAGCTTCTCAACTTCACTTCCACGTATCACCGTGGAGAACTCAAACCGATGCAACTAATGCAATGGCAAGAACACACTAAGTGGTCAAGTCCTTCTCTCCGAAATCCAACCAAAGCAACTAATGCTATGGAGGGATTTAAGAGGAAGAACAAGGAGAAAACACAAAGCAACTCCAAGACTTAAATCAAAGATGTTCCCCTCACTTAGAGGAGATATGGTTTGGTGGAATAATAGATCTAGGCCTTCTCCTTCAATCCTCCAAAGATCAACGAGTTTGGGTGGAGGGATTGGGAGATCTATGTGTTTTGAGCTCTTGCAACAATGGAGAGAGAGAGAGAGAGAGAGAGAGAGAGAGAAAAGGAGCTCTTATGGTTGGAGGAAGGAGGAGGGGTATAAATACCCCTCCCCAATAATTGAGCCGTTGAAGGCAATTTTCTGTGTGCAGGGAGGCCGGCCTTGCTCGGTCCAAGGCTGGGTCCGAGGCTAGCCTGGAATCTTCATGCGCAGGGAAGCCAGCCTTGAGCCCAGCCTAGGCCGGCTTGCCAGCTTCCGAGGCCGGCCAGGAGCCAGAGACGGCCAGCCTTGAGCCCGGCCTTGAGCCCGGCAAGGCTGGCCAAACTGCAAAAACGTTCGATACCAAAAACGCAATAACTTTTGTATCCGGACTCCGTTTTCGATGATCTTAGGCTCGTTGGAATCACCACAATGAGCACTACAAGATTATGCATAGAAACATCATTGTCCAACATGGGAGGAAAAAACCAAATGGGGAAATGTTAGATCACTCTCTAGATGAATAACCGGTAAACCCCCAAAATCAAAAACGCAATAAGTCTTTCATACGAAATCCGTTTTTGATGAACTTGAGCTTGTATTGAAGATCAAGACAAGCTCTAAAACCACATCTATATAAAAGCCACATAAGAATAGGCAATGGAGATTTTGGTATGGGTAGGAAGGTGTGAACCTTTCCTCACTAGTGAATCGGCAAAATATCCACCATCGAAAACGCAATAGACGATGCAACGAAATCCGTTTTCGGTGAACTTGATCTTGTCATGACAAGCACGACAAGCACCAAGACCACACCACGATAAGAGCCAAATAAGAACCAATAAATATGATTGCAAGAATTCAAGGATGCAAAGGTTTGAGCTCTCTACGACCGATACGCTAAAGCTCACTTGAGAGCCCCTCTTGATAGTACGGTTGCCTATCCTAAAAACCCGGTCTCCCAACTACACCGCGAGACCGGTAAAATAGAAACCCTATCAAGATCATACCTTTTCCTTGAGCATTCCACTTGAGATAGATGATGACGATCTTGGTATCCTCTCAAGTGGATCACCTTTCTTTGCCTTGTGCATTCCACTTGATCTAGATGATGACGATCTTGATCTCCTCTCAAGTGGATCACCTTTCTTTGCCTTGCGCATTCCACTTGAGGTAGATGATGACAATATTGATCTCCTCTCAAGTGGATCACCTTTCTTGATTACGCTCCGCTCGGTGAAGCCTCGCATATTGCTCCCCCCCATACACCAATATGGGAGAGACACTCTTTCGCATATCTTCACATGCCCTTATCTTCTATGTTGATCAATTTGCACATAGCCTTGATCAACATATAATCTTATTCTTTTAGCCTTGACTCCAACATATGGAGTACAAGCATTCCTTATGGACCAACACTACAAATATAACTCAAAGCACACATTAGTCCATAGAGATTGTCATTAATTACTAAAACAACACATGGGGGCAACCATGCACTTTCATGTGTGGTGTTTCGTAGTTGTTAATTCATAAAGTTAATCTTTCCATCAAAAGAACTGTTTGATCAACAAGGGAGACAGTGTGGAGTGTTTGTGGTTATGATTGACTGATGTCTTATGTTACTCTGTTACCGGTTAATGTTGGATGTTTGCTTCAAATACCATTTTTTGCTAAGCCAAAAGAAAAACTCTGTACTGAGTGTGATGTCCACTCGTGCATCCAAATCCCAAATCCAAACTATCTTGCCACCTGAGTCCACCATATCTACCTATGCATGGTATTTCCTGCCATTCCAAGTAAATTTGTCATGTGCTACCTTTAAAACCTTCAAAATATTCTCGTTTTGGTGCCTCTGTTTTCAAGCTCATGAGGAAGTAAGGAGGGGGTTCGTTATAGCTTATGTCGAGCAAGGTTTTCTTTTATTTTTCTTCCCCCCCCCCTCTATTTCACCCGGTGTTGATGGTTTACGTCCTCACTTGAATCAACCTGAGAGCGGCTTAAGCAAAATATAAATATAACTCACCATTCTTCTCCGCACAATGAAAATCTGAGAAATCAGCTCAAACATTGGTTAGTGGTGAAACAAAGTAGAAAGAGGAATGTACTCGTTCCTCTAAAACCAGCCGCTCTCACAACTCTAAAGACCTTGCTTGACATAGGGGACTAATGGGCTTCTGCGCTATGGAATCATTGACGGAATTATGCATCTCTCAAAATTGCTTTTATCTCTGTTTTTCAAAATAAAAAAGATCTAGCACATGACTAATCCCTGCTTCCCTCTGCGAAGAGGCTTTCTTTTACTTTTAAATGTTGAGTCAGTTTTCCATTTCCTCCTATCTCCACCAAAGCAAACATACAACATTGACCCTGGGTATCATTGATCATATTGCATCGTCAGATTAAACATGAATCTTTATATTGACTTTATCTGTAAGATAAACCGTTGGAAGTTGAAGCTTTTTGCTAATACTTACATCTTCTTTTGTGTTGATTCTCAAACACTTTTGTCATGGAACCATTACCTTTGAGAATTAGTCAAATATGTGGGTCACATTGCTTTTATGTCTTTAACGTACTATTTATGAAAGGTTTTGCTTGAATGATTCAACTTCGTTATTCATTGCTTTCTTGCTATCAACTATAGACAATTGTTTTGTATCACTTCATTCACGTCCTATGCTTTACATTACTATCTTGATCAAGATTGTGTTGGTTGCATGTCTCATCAAAAATTATTTTGTTATCACTTACCTACTCGAGGACGAGTAGGAGTTAAGCTTGGGGATGCTGATACCTATCAAACGTATCTATAATTTTTGATTGATCCATGCTAGTTTTGTGATGTTGTCACATGTTTCTACTATCTTATTACATCATTTTTATGCATTTTGTCGGACTAACCTATTGACAAGATGCCTAGTGCCAGTTTTCTGTTTTTGCTGTCTTTTCGTTTCAGAAACTTACCACAAGAATTATTCTCGGAATGCGCTGAAAATTTACGAGGATTTTTTATTCGCCAAGACGGAGTTTCAGTCCAGAGGGCAGCCCTGAGGGCCACCCACAGGGCAGGGACGACCCCCAGCCGCGGCCTGCCCTAGGGCGGCGGGTGGGACCCACCCCTGCTCCTGGTGGGTCCCCTCGGCCCCCTCCGACGCCTATAAAATCAGATTAATCCCAAAAATGTCAAGGCGGTCATTATTTTTCTAGAGAAGTCACCCCGAGGCGCCGCCACCATAAACTCTAGTTCGGAGGTGATTTTGAAGCTGATCCCGGCACCCTGCCGGAGGGGAGATCGATCACGGAGGGCTCTTCATCACCATGCCTTCCTCCGGATGATTTGTGAGTAGTCCCACCTTGGACTACAGGTCCATGGCAGTTGCTAGATGGTAGTCTCTCTTCCTTGTGCTTCATGTATTATGATCTTGTGAGCTGCCTAACATGATCAAGATCGATTATTGTAATGCTATGTGATGTGTTTGCTGGGATCTGATGGATTATGAAGTTATGATCAGATTGTGCATGATTCTTATATGTTGATTTATGTTCTTGCATACTCTCCGATGTGCGTAGTTATTTTGGCCAAGTGATTGTGTGTATCTCTAAGAGGGAGTATTTATGCTAGATAGTGGGTTCATGCCCCTTTTGTTCCTGGGCACGAGTGACAGAAACGTCTAAGGGCGAGGGTGTGATGTTGCTACTAAGGGTAAAATAGTGGTGTTAATGTCTCTTTTGATATTAGTATTGCTTACTTCATGCACTTTACTTAATGCAAATGTCTGTTGCTTGCAACTTAATACCGTTGGGTGACAGACTGGATAGCGATCCCACGGTGGACTTTTTAGACAAAGATTCAGTTGGACTCAACGGTCTTTGTTCATTATTGTGATGCTTACATAAATATTATCATGTTCTCTATATCATAGCTAGATTAAGTTTGTGTTATAATCTTGTCAATTGGCTAGCTGTAATTTATTTACCCATCATATGAGTGTTTTATTTACTTGAGAGACTCCACTAGTGAGCCCATGGCCCCCGGTCCACCTTTTTACATTGATTGCAACCTTTATTCATCACTTTTCATCATCATTACTCCTCTGGTCCACTTTCATATTTTCATCTATTTTACTATACAATTAACCGCTTTGTTTTCTGCGAGACCGGAAAGATTGACAACCCTTCCGCCGTTGGGGGCAAAGTAATTGGTTGAGTGTGTGCAGGTCCACGTCTGTTGAAGATTAAGCGCCAGAGATCTTCAACATTCACTTTGTTGTTGATTTCAGAGTCCTACTGGTTCGATAAACCTCGGTTCGTTTACGAGAGAAAACTGTTACTTACTACATCCACAGCTTCGCTTGGGGCACAACCCAACGCTACCATCACCGATCATGAAGAGACCATTTGTTCTTTCATTGTGATTTTGCCAAAGCCTATTGGAGATACCTGTGCCCTGCTCTTAGCTTTCTTCCGTTCTTCACTCATCTAGACTGCATAGAGCACCTGAAGGAGGCAATCAGTAAGCCATTTTTTTGGAGATCATTATTCTCACTGCTTGGGCAATATGGATGAATTTCCGGAGCTAGCTTTGCACATGGATGATCGTTGCCTGTTATTCATGTCATACTCGACGGTAGGTTATCTGACATGGTCGGGGTGGTGCCAGAAGTTTACCACATATTATTTTATCACTTGTGTTTAGCTGGACGGCAACTTAAACTTACAACGTAATTTAGTCCAACAGTTAATTAAAGTATTTAAACATAATAATTTTTTGCACAATTCCTTCCATCAATTCCCATCGCACACAAACGTGGGATTAGGACTAATAATCAAATTACCAAGCCTAATCCCTCAACAAACTCCCCCCTCTAAACTCCCATGCCCTTTCCCTAAAGCTACCAATCACACTGTCAGGGTGGTTGCCAACCAACTTATTACTAGTTGATGTCCTAGTGGATAGATCCTTCCATTAATAATTGTGTAGAGTTCCGCGAGGGGGGCGGGGAAGCCGCCCCCACCCCCAACCCAAGACTTTTTTTAGAAAAAACCATAACTTTTCGACCCCTAGGATCTCTATAATGAGGGTACTGCTCTTTTATTTCTTACTTCCGTAGGTAGTAATAATAATCAATATTTATTTTTTATACCCTAACGCAAAGGTGGTCACCTTAACAACGACAAGATTGACCAACACACACCAATTCACGTGTGGGGTCTGCAACCAGGGGTTCACCAGCACCAAAAACCTAGAGCTGCACAGGCGAGTGCACAAACTCCCGTGGTAGTTGCTCAAGCGCGACGACAATGGCACCAACGTGTAGAGGGGATACATCTACCAAGTAACAGGATCCCTCCATAATGACCCAAAGTGGGCCCTCTCCCACCTCTCAGAGATCAAGAAACACTATGCGGGAAAACATGGAAGCAAGAGTTGGCCCTGCGTGTACGGCCGCAGCTACGCCGATCATTCCGATTTGAAGGCGCCCAAAAAGCAATGCAGGTACACTCTTTCTCCTAGGTTTTATTTCATTCAAAATGGAAAACCATTAGAATTCTTACAAAGAAAAAGTAAACTACCACAATTAATCTCGGATTTTCGCGTAGGACGAGCTCACCGCAGCCTCCCAGCCGAGTCTCCCTGCCGTCGGCCCACCCACCATCATCCAGCCCATCGGCACGACGAGCACACTACATGCCCAGCTGAGTCTCCCCTCTCGTAACCCACCCCCACCGTCCAGCCAGCCGGCACGGCGAGTGCAGTACAGGCCGCAGCAACTTTAGATTACCCGGAGCACTTCTTGTGGATTATGCAGGACGAGTCTTTCCTCCCTCCGCCACCTTTAGTGTGGTCGACAACCACCTTCCTGCTAGATGGATCATTCGACGAGTTATGACGATCCCATTATTCTTGTATAGCTACTGATATATTTGTAACACATTACTTGAATATGTATATGTTAATATGTATCTACAGACTTGATCGTGTTAGGGCGACTCTCAGGACATTTGTCGTCTCAACCTTCTGATCATGGCGTCCAGTTTCTTTGTTTTTATTGTGCGTAGGACAAGCACTGCACCCCCAGTCGAGTCTCCCGGGGCAACCAACCCTCCTTTGTCCATCCCGACGGCATGACGAGCGCAATACAATCCCCACTGTGTTACATTTCCACACCCACTTTAGATAACCTAGAAGAATACTTGTGGATTTTGCAGGACGACTCCTTCCTCCCACCCCCGCCACCGCAATCTTCAGGGTGGTTGCCAACCAACTTACAGCTAGTTAATGTCCTATTGGATGGATCCTTCAACTAATAGTTGTGTACAGTTCCGCGCGGGGGGGGGGGGGGGGGGGGGGGGGGCACCCCAACCCAAGATTTTTTTTAGCTAAAACCATAACTTTTTGACCGCTACAATCTCTAAATGAGGGTACTGCTCTTTAACTTCTTTCTTCCGTAGGTAGTAATAATAATCAATATTTATTTTGTAGACCCCGATGCGGAGGTGGTCTCCTTTGCACCGGCAAGATTGACCAACACACACCATTCACATGTGGGGTATGCAACCAGGGGTTCAACAGTACCAGAACCTGGAGCTGCACATGCGAGTGCACAAACTCCCGTGGCAGTTGCTCAAGCGCGACGACGATGACACCAACGCGAAAATGGCATACATCTACCCAGTAACAGGATGCCTCCATAATGACCCAAAATGGGCCCTCTCGCACCTCTCAGAGATCAAGAAACACTACGCGAGAAAACATGGAAGCAAGAGTTGGCCCTGCGTGTGTGGCCGCAGCTACGCGCGATCACTCCGATTTGAAGGTACACAAAAAGAAATGCAGGTACACTCTTTCTCCCAGGTTTTATTTCATTCAAAATGAAAAACCATTAGAATTATTACAAAGAAAAATTAAACTACCACAATTAATTTCAGATTTTTGCGTAGGACAAGCTCACTTCAGTCCCCCAAACAAGTCTCCCCGTTGTTGGCCCACCCTCCGTCATCCAGCCAATCGGCACGACGAGCATAGTACATGCCCAGCCGAGTCTCCCCGCCCGCAACCCACCCCCACCATCCAGCCCGCCGACACGACGAGTGCAGTACGGGCCGCACCAACTTTAGATAACCCGGAGCACTTCTCGTGGATTATGCAGGACGAGTCTTTCCTCCCTCCGCCGCCATCGCCGCCTTTAGTGTGGTCGACAACCCACCTTGCACCTGGATGGATCATTCGATGAGTTATGATAATCCCATTATTCTTGTATAGCTACTGATATATTTGTAATAGATTACCTGAATATGTATATGTTAATATGTATCTACAGACTTGATCGTGTTAGGGCGACTCTCGGGACCTTTGCCGCCTCAACCTTCCGATCCCGGCGTCCAATTTCTTTGTTTTTATTATGCGTAGGACAAGCACTGCAGCCAGAGTCGACTCTCCCTGGGGCAAACCAACCCTCCTTTGTCCATCCCAGCGGCATTTTTTTCGATAAAGGGAGCTTTTTATTACTTAAGAGTTTAAGTATTACACCCGGCCTCTGCATAACTAGGATGCACACAGCCAAAAGTCATCAATGAAAGTGAAAAAATAAACACAGGCGAGTTACATATCAAAATGAGAAATTGTAAATACGCCTATGGTGGAGGAGGGCCGATCCGCAAATTATGCTGCCATCCATGTCGGGATAAAAAGTCTCTCGCCGTTCCCTCCAGACTTGTACACACCTCCGTAAAAAGGTCGCGATGCTCCACACGTTGCAACGGAGACCACAAACGGAGAGTAGCAGTAGTCCTGTAGATCACCTGCATGAGAGAAGAATTTTTATCATTAAAAACCTTGTCATTTCTACACAGCCAAAGCGACCATATAACGGCTAACGCTCCCACCCTAATAAGTCGTTTAAACCTCCTGTCCACACCATGTAGCCAATTACCAAAAATATTAGCAATGCTACGTGGTGGGAATAAGGTAGAACCTATCTGGATGATTGACCATATAGAACTCGCAAATCTACACTCGAAGAATAAGTGCTTAATCGTCTCGTCCTTGTGACAGAAGACACACTTTTTACTCCCATGCCAATTGCGTTTCGCAAGGTTATCTTTAGTGAGAATTACCCCACGACGAAGATACCAAGCAAAATTTTTATTTTTGAGTGGGATCTTCATCTTCCAAATCTTGTGGTTATTATCCACAGGCACATCTGGCTTTATGAGGGCTTTATACATGGAGTCCACCGAGAATTTACCATTAGCATGTAAATTCCACCGAAACTCATCGGTCCCATCCGTCAGGTTAACTAAAGCCAAACGTTGTAGCAACTCATTCCAAGATGCTAACCTGGGACCGACTAGATTTCTCCGGAACGTCACATTAGGAGGATTATTCTCCATCACCTTAGCGAAAGTGTAATTCTCGTGCTTACCTGATTCCTTTGGAAAAAGGGAATTATCGTTGATTGTAGTGAAGCAATTTTCTGTTAGGTTTTATCTAATACCTTTTTTTTTGTGAAATTTACACTACAATTTTTTTATTAGATTAGTTCCTATGATATATGACCCTATGAAACAAACAAATTATGCACGTCAATCCTACGCAAACCCTACGAAAAAAATCACATGAATCAAACGGGGCCCCAACTGTTTGACCGGCGAACCATTTCAGCACTCATTTGCACCACCCATTCCTCTTCCGTGGTTACCCCACGTCGGGAGGGGGGGTATGGTTCATCGTCGCGGGATCCTATGTATAGCAGGGTAGATCTAGGGTGGGGCGGGGGGGCGGGCTTGATGCCTAGGAACGCCCATCAAGCCGTGAAGTATTCCGTTGCAGCTTACGGCGTCCTTTCATGCAACACTACGTGTGTCGGGGCGAATCGGCGCGGTGGCGGGATCTGTCGTGCCTTGTCCGCCCGCAGCGGTCCACCAGCGCCGTCGGGAGGGTGGGAGATGGTGTACAGGAGCGGTGGCCGTCGATCGTGGCATGGCGGCAGGCTGCCTAGATGTGTGGTCCGTCCTCGGTTCGTGGTTGCTGACAGGCGGATCGGGTGCTGTCCCGCGACCTTGTCGCCGGGTGGATCTCGATCTGGAGGTTGAAGATGGACTCGGGGTTGTTCCCCGGCCCGCGTTCCACAGCGACAGGTGGGTGTCTCTGACACTCCTTCTGGTGGTTCATAAAGCCATTACGGCGATGGAGTTCCTTCAACTTCGGGCGAGTTGGTTGTCGCTGCTCTCCCTGGTGCTGCTGGTCGGTGCCGGCGGCGAGCGACGGCTTTGTCTCGGTGGTGCAGCTAACCCTAGGGACCATTCTGTAATTTTGTTTTTCTACAAGGGTTTCCCTGCTATTTGTACGGGCCTACGTATCTGGCGTGGCCGTATCTCTACGTGCGTATGTATTCTGTACTGTATCCGTCTTTTGACTTAATATATGTATGCATTTCAAAAAAAAAAAACTTGTTGGACCGGATGATCACCATTTTCAAGATCTGCCACTGGTTTGCACCCAACGAGCATGGACCCACAGTGTAACTAGCTCATGTTAGTTCCATCTGGGACCCCTTTTCGCCGAAAGTTTGGGTAAAAATATTGAAGAGTAGTTTAGCTAGGAGAAAAGCAGTCTCGGTGAGAAGAAAGACGCAGAGCACGCGGCTGCCGCACCTGGCTGGCAAGCATGGCCGTGGCCACTGGCACCTCCCATCGATGCCAACGACACAGCAGCCTAGGAGTGCTAGTTTTATCTACGGGGGCCCAGCAGCAGCACCTCACCCATTCTTTGTCCTGTGCCCGTGCAGCTAGCTCTCCCAGGGAGTACACAGTACAACGCGCTCTCCGGACACCTCACTGATAAGCGGGCCCGCGCACCACGTGTGCCGTGTGGAAGGAGGTTTGGGTGTAAACGCGGTACGAGTACGTCGTCGTATGAACAGTCCAGACAGAGAGATTCGCGCAAGTCAAAACAGCCGCTGACGCCGTCGGGCCCCGCCGGCGCGGTTGCTGTAGCCCGAGCAGAGCAGGCTCACGCTGGCCCACGAGTTCTCGCGTCAGGCCGGGGCCGGCGTCGGTGTGGTGCGCTGCAGCCGCGGTGGCGTGTGCCGCGAATGCGAAACGTGACGGTGGAAGTGTGAAGCTCTCGCCGCAAATGCTGCGGGGGTTTCCTTAAAAAAATCACGGCGTGCCCGGCCGGCCGGCCGTACCCCCGTCGCGCGCCGGCCAGGCACCAAAACAAACAAAACCCACCGAGGAATGTAGTACTAGACCCGAATCGTTCGTCCTCCCTCCCTCCCTCCATCCCACGCGCCATTTTCAATCCGCGCGGAGAAACCCCACACCCCACCCCGCCCTGGCGCGCTCGCCTGCCTGCTCTGCCGCTGCGTCCTCCTCGGGGAATGCGACCGCGCGGCCGAGCACGATGCCTCGCCTCGCGCCGCCCGCGCTAGGGTTCCCCGCCGCCCCCGCCGCCGCCGTCACCGACCCGGCGACGGCCGAGCGCCGCCACCCTGCGTCCCGGCGGAAGAAGCCGCCGCCGAGGCGAAGGCGGCCCGCGCCGCCACCCACAGTAAAAACTCCTCTCTCCCCCCTCCCTCCCTCATCTGCTTTCCCACCTCCATCCACATTGCCTGCCGTCTCTCTCAGGCCGGCGGATTATTTTAGTGCCGCGCCCGCGCGCGGCAGTAAGGTCAATAGATCCGATCCAGAGCACGCGCGCGCACATGCGAGCGAGCGAGCCTCCGAGGTCAGTACAGTAGAACTCCAACGCTCCTCCTCCGCCGAAGCAAGGAATAAAGCCAGAAAAAGTTGGGATTTCGAACGAAGCCTGCTCGCGTGCGTGCCTGACCGCCCCCTGCGTCGTCGCCTTGCTTTTCTATCATTGCTCTTTTGGTCGCTTTCGCCGTCCGTCCGTCCTCGCATTGCATCCGTAAGCCGCCGCGGGCGCGCTCGCCGTTCGATTTTGGTTTCTTGCTTTGCTGCTGTTGGCGACTGTGCGGTGCCCTGCCTTGCTCGGCGCTGCCTGTCCTGCATTTTTGGTTTTGGCTGAGCTGAGACGCTCCCCTTGTTTGGCGCTTTTCGCAGCCGGCGGTGGGGCCACGCGGCGCGTCCGATCCAGATCCGGGACTCCTCCACCACCTCCACGGCAGCAGCCTCGCCTCGCGTGGCACCAGCACCGCTCCCAGAGGTGGGTGAAGAAGCGGAAATCCCACTTGCCTCGCGCGTTCCGCCTTCTGTCTCCTTCCTTGTGCCGCCGCAAGCACGCAGCTAACCCCTTTCACACGCGCGCAGACGAGGACGGCGGCGAGGAGGAGGAGGAGGGGGATTACGTCCCGGCGACGGCCTCGGCGGAGGCGGCCGGTGACTTCTCCAGCTCGCTGAGAGGTATCCCCCATTCCCCAGCATATGCATAATGCCTTCTGTGTCGAGTGAAGTGAAGTGACTGCTCACTCTTGGTGAGATTAATCCTTTTTTGTTCTGCTTCGCAGAGTGCCAGAAGCAGCTGCAGCTGCAGCTCAGGGCGGAGGGGGGCACGCCGGTGCGGCCGCCGGTGGCCACGCAAGAGCTGAACGCCGACGCTTTCGGCGGGATCGAGCTGCTTGTTCTCTCGCCGAGGTGCCTGCTCGGGGCCACCGTGGGAGGGATGAGCAAGAGCTCGACGGCGTCGTCGAGGAGCAGATCAGGCACGTTCCCGAGCCCCGGGACACCGAGCTACAACCGGCATTGCGCGGGGAACATGCAGTACCCCAAGGGGTGGAGCTCGGAGCGGGTGCCGCAGGGGGCGAGCACCAACAGGAGGTACGGGGGCAGCGGGGTCGTGCTCCCGTTCAACAACGGGCGGAAGCTGCCGTCGAAATGGGAGGATGCAGAGAAGTGGATCCTGAGTCCGGTTTCGTGCGATGGGATCGGGAGGATGTCGGCGCCGGCGCCGCAACATAGACGGCCCAAATCGAAGAGCGGGCCGCTTGGTCACCCGGCCGGTGTTCCGGGAGCTTATGCGTCTGTTTCGCCGATGATTCCCTGCTTCGACGGTGTTCTGGCGGCGGCTAGCTTTGCGGCGCATTCGCCTTTCTCTGCTGGGGTTCTCATGCCGGGCCATGTGCGGAATGGGGACTTCAGCAGTGGAAGAGGCAGATGTGGGGATGATGGCAGCAGCAGATCGTATTCGGCTGAGAAGGAGCCGTATATATGGAGATCGGCAAGTACACATGCGTGGACAGAAACACTAATGGAGGCATCTGCCTTTGCTCATATCACAGAGGAAGCTGCACAAGGTTTGTGTTAGTTTCTTCTCACCAGTGTCAAAAGAACCTATGATAGGAAACACTTTTTTGCTACTTCACATTTTATCTGTTCAATTAGATGCAATGAGAGAAGATAGTCATATATTGTGTTTCCTATGCACAGATCTACATTTGATCTCTCATATAAACCCTCTACATGCCAATACACTAAAATTAAACAATTAGCAGATTCTATATCTCAATCTTACAATCCAGTGCATCTTATATCCTAGAGCCCTTGCATTTTACATTAGTCTAGGCATCAGGAAAAAGGCTTTCCTGTAACTACATTTATGGGCGGTAGGGTGCATGATGTCTGTTATTTTTCACCTTGAAAGATTCAAATAAATAGCAGAGGTAACTTAGAAACCTAAAACAGACCTATCTTGTGCCAATTTTAAGTGCTTGAACTTTTGCACCACAATAAACTAGCTCTAGGTTTATTTTGGCATATACTGCTCAATCATTCATCACTGCGAGAAATCAATCTTACTAACTTTCTACCCTGTACACAGATGATAGTTTACAAGGCCCACAAGGAGCAACTCCTGAGATTTCCAGTCCAATCATAAAGAAAGATGTTGCCACACAAATGAGTCCCGATGACAGCATAATATCGTCCTCCCCAAAAGCGAGGCATTCCTGCTCCAGCTTGCCATCAGGACGTGCTATTAAAGAACATACACCTAAAGTTGAAGTTAGGGATGTGCAGGTAGATGATCAAGTAACTGTTACCCGGTGGTCCAAGCGACACATAACACGAGGCTCTGATAAGCGATCAACAAATATTGTTGAGTGGAGGAAGAAGACTACAGAGGCCCGGGCTCCATCTTTTGATGAAAAAGAAAGAGAGAGATGCATATCAAAGTAAGTTCTTATTCATGTTTGCCGTTCTGTCTAATAAACTATTTTTGCACGACTGCTGGATTTGCACTTCGAGGCACGTACAGAGAAGAAAGTGCTTTCATTGCTGTACTATAACTGTTAATCCTATGTGGTCCATCCTGCTGTTAGTCCCCAGCAAGACTTCCACAATTGACTTGCTTTTGTGGGAATGCTTGTTGTGTTTATTGAGAAAAGGTCATCCTACAGTTCCAACGTGTTGTACAGACTGGTTAGGAAGGCTAACGAACTAAATATGATAGAGGTTGAAAACCGAGTATAGATCTGACGATTATGCGGCCTGCTGATATGCCATTGATTTCATGGCCAACTAACTGAATAAGCGAGCAACAGTTAACTGTGCACTGGACAGACTTGCATAATTTGTAACTTTAAGTTCAGGTGGAGTCAAATGCAAATACTGAGACTGAAATTACCTACTGCAAAATTTCTGGCACCAAATTGCAGTTTGCCCATTTTCTTTCTTCAGCAAACACTGGAACATAGCACGATACAAATTTTAATTCAATTCTCGAAAGTATATTCCAGAGGGTTTCCCATCTTTAGAATAGGAGGACATAGGTTGTGAAAGGGTTAATTTTGGATAATTAGCAAGGTGAAAAGGAGAAGTCACTGCCAATGGTTCTCATGGACTAGAAATCCACTTACAATATGTAAATCTTGAACTTCTATCTACAAATTCCTAAAAAACATGTTTTTTAGTTGTTTGCTATGCAGTTAAGTCACATTCCTGTTTCTCCCATTGCACAGAAGATAATAATGTTTGTTAAGGACACAGATTGTGACATCCTATTGCTGATACATAGTTATTTTTTCCGTCAAGGTGCAAGAGAGAGGAAGCAAAGATCACTGCTTGGGAAAATCTGCAGAAAGCAAAAGCAGAGGCAGCAATTCGGAAGTTGGAGGTATTATCTTCTGGTTCCACGCTATCAGCCATGTTTCCATTATTGGTTGTTTCTTTGCTTTTCCTACACACTTAAACGTTCTGCCCTCTGTATTACAGATGAAGATTGAAAAGAAAAGGTCATCATCAATGGATAGAATTTTGGGCAAACTACGGTCTGCTCAAAAGAAAGCACAAGACATGCGTACTACGGTTTCTGTTAGTGAAGATCATTGTGGCGTCAATGAAGATCAAATATGTGTGAGGGCAACCAAGAAGTCATCTTCTTACTTGGGCAGGACTGGCAAGCCTTTCAGCTGCTGTTTCAGCTATCATGCTTGCTAGTTGTGGTTGGTGTCCAGGATGAATGTAGAAACTTTTTGGTGAGTTTACCTTTTGCTAACTGTATATTTAGTCTCCAACGCTTAAACTGTTGACTTTTTCCTTCCAACGCTTATGCGGTGTACTTTTGGTCCCTAGGAATGATTTTGACAGTTCCAATGTGGAGTCGGCCTATGTGGCGACCACATCACGAGTTCACCAGACGTCACCATTTTCTTTCAGGAATTTCAGTGTGTTAAAAACAGAAAAACATGAGAAAAGGAAAAAATGATTCTGTTTAGAAAATATTACCCATGTTATAGTTTGATTGCTGATGCTCTGTTGCCTGCATATAATTTAATTTCCCGCATATAGTTTGCTGCCTGTGAATTTTTGTACATTTTGATAAGCAAACAACCTTGTAGAGATTTAATGAAACTTGTACTAATATTACTCTTGTATCTGTAGAACCCTGCAGCTCAAGCCGACAAACTCAAGTTAGACTGCAAATCTCGGAGCAGAAGACAGATAACAGTATCTCGCTGTTGCAGCTGGAGATAGCAGTAGTAGTTAGAAGAGAGCTTTGCACGGTATGATGATTGAAACACTGAAGTCGAGCATCACAAATCAGTGTCATTGAGCGAATTCTATTATTAGAGTTGATGATATGGATTGCTGCACTGCACTCGGTACTCTGTATCTTCCGTTAATATGCAAAACATCTGTATAACTGCACCACGTAGACCAGGAAGCCCCCTTCTCGAGCTTTTTGCTAGTTTTAAACGCCAGATTGATCGGCTATTTCTCGTTCTTCATGGCCTGTATCTTGCCATGGAATTCTGTATGTAATCCATGCCCTGGGGGCTCTAGTGTTTAGATATTGGATTGGAAGTTGTGAGAGCTGCAACCTTGAGATTCCATCTTACACTCATGTACCCTGCCCTGGCTCACCCTTGAGACTGTATGCTAACACAGGCACAGTAACATTTGATGTTTTGAGTTGGGCCTTGACTAATTTCTGTAGGGCGTGCAGCGCTTTACAACAATGGCTCCAAATTAAAGGTGGGAAAAGGTATCAGTTTCGGGTTTTCGAAAGCTTTGACATGGACGACTATCCCTCTGGAGTGAGTCGGGTTTTCGAAAGCCAACAGGAAACGGTTAGTTATGCGTCAGAAGCAAATTCAAGTCCCGTCAAACAAAAGCCGGAAACTTGGCCAATTGGCTGCTTCCAACGCACAATTATCCGTTCACCGTTCACTACTCCGCCTGTGTTTGTATTCGTTATTCCTCCGTGTGTTTTGCTGCTATATCTCTCGTTACGTCACACCAATATGTTTCGTGTTCCTCCCACCTGTGGTGCATAGTATCATTTAGCATATCCATACCATGTAACTTATCCTGTTCTGTCCCATTCGCTTCTCCTTCCCTCTTTCGATCGACCGTTACTTCTGAAAATTAAGGGCAACGCTGGTCGTTGGCCAGGCGGGGCAGTTTCAGTCCGTAAGCCACCGGCCCCACTCTCTCCATGACTCCATGATCACATACGTCCATAAAACTTAATTTTTTTAAAGCTAGTTTAGAGAAAAGGCATATTTTCCAAGGATACAGGGAAAAGGCATATTGTCAGCTAAAGATTTTTTATATGGTTCAATCTTGAGAAAACAGAGTCTTCAGTTTGAAACTCCTTTGTTAAATGTTCTGTTTGCATCAGCATTTTCCTTCATCTTCTGACGAGCTTTAGCAGGTACATGCTTCAGAAAATCAGTGAAAGCGCACCTTTCGTGAAGCACATCTTGAACATTGGAGTTACCAGTACTAGATGATCCCTTTATATACTTTTTGTAAGAAGCCGGTTTGGGATAAGTCGCACATTGTAATTCCCCGACGTTTTTAACCTTATCCGATTATAGTGATGATTTGCTCACAGTTTTTTCTCTTTCTCATCGAAAGAGTTTTCCCTCGTTAAAATCCTCGTGTGTTGATATCTTTGTTCATCGTTTATTTTATCTATCACTTATAACATGCCGCTGAGTGCTCCTTCCCGCCTCCAGCTGCCATCCAACTATCCCATGCTACGAATCATGCCTCGAATGCTGTGGATTTCTGGGTCACCAACTCTACTAGACTCTCCTTCATGCTTTCGAGTGATCCGACGATGCGCCTACCGGGTTTTGTTTGGCCCATGCCATTCTGATTGGGTTGGGCCGCGCCTTCTCGTCTCGTGGCCCATCTAGCCTACCTCTTCTTGTCCTGAGTCTTTCATCTTCAGTTTCCTGCTCCTCAGCCACTGTTGTGGTCGTGGGTGTGTGTGAATTGTGACAAGAGTTAAATACAGAAGAAGTCCTTGTACTTGTCCAGGTGGCTCAATTTAGTCCTCGTACTCGGAATTTAAAGAATTTTACCCGTGTACTTGTGAATTGGACTCGATTTAGTCTAGAAGAATGTTTGCCGTCGAATTTGAGCTGACGCGGACGGCACGTGTATGCGGGTCCCACTTGCAGTAGAGCACATGGACTGGAAACTTGCATATAGCCATCCTCCCGCATGACTCCATTACAGTCAGTGAACGGTCAGTTCGTACTCTGCTCCAAATCCCTAAATTCCCCACTTCTCTAACCCTAGTTCATCTCGTTCGTCCCTTGTCCTCCGCTCTGATCTCCTCTGTAGCGAGTGGCTCCCATTGTTCGAGCTCGAGAATGGTGAGCTTCTCCCATGGTTCGAGCTCAGGTACGAAGGAGTACTGTGTTCCCATGAGGTACCTGCCCATCATTGAGTCCAATCAATGCGATGTTCGTTATGTGAAGAAGTTCACCTATCAGACCGACATCCATGGCAATCAGGACAAGGATTTCTACAAGTCTCCTAATCACAAGGTTAGTCCCAATGAGCTCAATTTGATTTGCATCCAATTTTATCATGGTTTCCTTTCCTTTCTCCAATCTTAGCTGAATTTGTTTTCTTTGGTAATGTAGCCTGGTGGGTGTAATTTCTGGGAGTGGGCTGATGAGTATGAACATTTCCTGTTGGCCAGTCGGTTTTTCCTCTTTGAATGAGGATTTGCACGTCCAGCACTCAAATTAGAAGTTTGAAGAACACATAAAAGGTGCAAGAAGTCAATGCACTGAAGACCAAAGAGAAGATGCAGAGAAGATGTATATGCTGATGGTGGCTCTGTTTGATGTAGGGAAGGCTATTTTAGGAGTAATGAAAATGATTTGTGCTATTTTAGTCCTAGTTAGGCAGTAGTGAGGCATGATCTATCATGATGCCAATATACCAACTAAATGGAAGTATCAACATTCCGGTCCAGCGATTGCCGCCTCCGTTGCCTGCCCGTCGCCCGCCGCCTCCCTCCTTTTTTTCCTCCCTTGAACAGAACTGTCTGGATTGGAAGGATCTGCAACGGCGTGGGGCGCTGCCTAATGGATCAGATGGGGAGGGGTGAGTGCAAATATCTGGCACCTGAAAAAATGTTCTAGACACGGGAGGGTGTTCGTGTAAGATTGCAGTCCACGTGTCGTCCGCATCAGCTCAAATTCGACGGCAAACATCTTATGGACTAAATCGAGTCCAATTCATGACTACGCGGGTAAAATTCTTTAAATTCCGAGTACGAGGACTAAATCCAGCCAGCCCGACAAGTACAAGGACCGTTACTATATTTAACTCTTGTGACAAACACCTTGTCAACCCTAATTTACGATTGAACCTAGCAACGCGTCCTGTGCCTACACGCCGGTAAGCGCGTGCACCCCCGAGTTGTAGGATGAGAACAATAACCGTCCCCTTTATCCATGTCACAATGCCTGCCGTGTGACGATCGAACGATCGATGGAGCATGGGCCAATGGAACATGCATGCCTACTTCATCTCACCTCCAACGTAACGGCCTCTTCGTTGTCAGAAAAACGCAACGCCCTCTTCATTGCCGAGTTATTTCATGGCATTCATGCCATGCTAGAGTAAGCTTATGCATCAAGACGGCCCAAGAATCGACGCACGCAACGCAACAGAGGCGTCGGCACGGCACCATGCCCGGCGGCCCGGCCTGCTTCGTCTCGCCACGCACAAGGACCCGTGCCTATATAACGCCGGCGCTCCATGCACAACACAGCATCATCCACAGCAGCGCTCATCCGATCTGCATCCACGGAGGTAGCGATCCGTCCACGCAGCGATCACCGTACCGTTGGGCAGCTTCGGTTTCGCGTACGTAGAGAATGGGCATCAACAACGCGCTGATCGTGTCGTGTCTGTGCGTGTTCCTGGCCCTCGCGGCCGGCGCGCGCCGGCCGAGCATCCGCGCCGGCGCCGGGGACGACGACGCCTTTGCCCCTAGCCCCTGGGAGGGCTTTGGCGCCCCGGCACCGAGCACCGGCGGGTACGACAACGCCGCCGCTCCGGCCCCGGCTCCCGGCGCCGGGGAGCTCAACGAGGAGAAGCGCGGGAGGGCAGGAGGGTTCGTGACGACGAGCGGGGCGCGGTTCATGGCTGGCGGCCGGCCGTTCTACTCCAACGGGTTCAACGCGTACTGGCTCATGTACATGGGCTCCAACCCCGGCGACCGGAGCAAGGTGTGCGACACGCTGGACCAGGCGGCCCGCCTCGGGGCCACGCTCGTCAGGACCTGGGCCTTCAACGACGGCGGCAGCAAGCGGCCGCTGCAGGTCTCCCCCGGCGTGTACAACGAGGACACCTTCTTGGTACGTACTCCTACATGCATATGTCACGCTGAACGCCAGAGCTAGCTAAGGCTAGATAAGAGATTAATTACACGCTAAAGATAACCATGCCGTCACTTGAATCTCATTGATTTCGTACCATAGATTGCAACGTTCGGATTGTGTGGTACGGTTTAACTACGTGGAGACGATTAATTACCTGCTAAGTATTGCTTTACCAAACGTTTTATATGGTACGTATTGCTTACCAAACGTTTTGTTGTCTCATTTTAGTGCTGTCCATTAAAAAGTTTCCTTTGTATCCTAGTGGTAAAAAGTTTCCTATGATAAAAATGGACTGGTTAAATTTATACGGGCAGTGGGCTGTACACATCTGAAACCAAATTAATTTGTACCAACTCATTTAGTCACATGAACAGTTAATTTGTACCAATCCATGATGAACAATGGCATAAACACATGAAAAATGTATCTGAATTTGGTAATTTAGTCCTTTATATATTGTCCTCTTTGAATATACGCAGGGACTAGACTACGTAATCGCAGAAGCGAAGAAACGAGGGGTCTACTTGATCCTGAGCCTTGTGAACAACTGGAGCGACTTTGGCGGGAAGAATCAGTACGTGCAGTGGGCCAGAGACCAGGGCCACTACCTAGGCTCCGACGAAGATTTCTTCACCGACAGCCTCACCCAACGCTTCTACATGAACCACATCAAGGTCCTTCTGTACAATCGCGTGCATTCCCTAAAGAAACTAATAGCACCGTATACATTTTCTTCTTCTTGTACGTATTACTAATTTGTGTGTGTTTATGTATGTGAAACAGAGGGTGCTGACAAGAGTCAACAATTTCACGGGGGTGGCGTACAAGGACGAGCCGACCATATTTGCATGGGAGCTCATGAACGAGCCTCGCATCCAGAGTGACCTCTCCGGAAAGACCATGCAGGGCTGGGTCACGCTCATGTCCGCCTATGTCAAGTCCATCGACCCCAACCACATGGTGGAGATCGGCCTCGAAGGGTTCTATGGCGAGTCCGTGCCCGACCGCAAGCAGTTCAACCCTGGCTACACCGTGGGCACCGATTTCATCTCCAACAACCGCATCCCCACCGTCGATTTCGCCACCATCCATTCCTACCCCGACCAATGGGTGTCGGGGTCGAACAGCGAGGCGCAGGTTGAGTTCATGAAGAAGTGGATGGCGTCCCACATCGAGGACGCGGCGAAGGAGCTGCAGAAACCACTGCTCGTGTCGGAGTTCGGCTGGTCCACGCGGTCCAACGGGTATACGGTGGCGTCACGAGACAACTACTTCCGCATGGTGTACGATGCCATCTATGCGTCCGTGCAGGAGGGTGGGCCATGTGCGGGGGGTCTCTTCTGGCAGGTGATGGCACCCGGGATGGAGGGATGGACAGACGGCTATGAGGTCGTGCTCGAGCGCAGTCCCACCACCACCGCCATCATCTCCCAAGAGTGTGCAAAGATCGATGGCTTCACGCCGACGATCTAGCTTGGATCCATTTGTTCATTCCGCTATGCGCGCATTGGGGAAGCATCCGTGGAGGAATCAAGGACCACGAGACATTTGAATAGTTGTAACGATTTACGTCAAGATGCTCACAAATAAAACTAACGTATGTATGTGTCATACCAAGAACTAGAACCCCCTTATGTGACATTTTATTCCTATGAGTCTTAGCTCTCCCTTTAGATGCTATCTTTCTACCCTTTTTTTTCGGCTGTGTGCATCCTAGATATGCAGAGGCTGGGTGTGGACACTTCTGGTTTGTATCAGCTTGATGTAAACTGGTTTAAGTCTAATAATGCGCTCTTTATCGAAAAAAATAACTAGAACCCCCTGATTGTAACAAAGTGATTTAAAGGCTAATTAATGAGCTTCTGAAAACTCATACAGAGTATTATGTGTGGTATTGTGTCGGTTTCTTTCTCTTTATACCCACTATACCCCGCTAAATAAATCATCTAGATAAATGTTGTAGTTTAACTCATACTAGATAGAATTCCTAGCAGGTATCACCTAGACGAGCATTATGGTCGTGTAAAATCTCTAGTACCAATTCATTTGGCGGCTTAAAAAATAACCCCCTCCCCGCTCTAGGTTCTTCCATAAGCCACCAAGCTTATTACTCGGGTCTCTAACTTAGTTATGGGATAACAAATTTGCAAGTTTGACGGCTTATGGGAGAAGATGGGGACGGGACAATTCATTTTTTTTTAAGTTGGTAAAAGAACTGAGATCTAATCGCACACGGTTGGATATAGTAATCGTGTGCGAAGTGGAGAAAATACCATGTGCAATGACAGAAAATTGCATATGGCTACGAAATGTGGCCTGTATGCGAAAGATACGCTGCACATCACACACTGAGTTTTGGCCCATAACCATGTGAACTAGGGTAGCCCAAATGACGCATAAAGTCAGGGAGTATATATAGAGAGGACTTGGCTAAATGGTCAACTCTGTCTCTCCCTACGCCCATTTATCTAAAAAAATTACATTGCCCACATGCAATATCTTCTTGATGTTTGCGTGTTTTACATGATTACTCGTTCTTATATGAGACAAAACTTTGGTTATTCATTTTATTTGTAAAATAATCACAATTTAATAAAGCTAACGTGCAAACGACATGGAAAAGCGAGTTCCAAATAACTTCCCTTTTAAAGGCATAGCCATAGAAGGCTCCAAAACAGAAGACGGGCAACACGACAACCACCCTAGGCAGTATCCTCATACTTTCGGCTCCACCTCCAGTACTTCAAATCGCGCGACTTTCACGAAGAATGGAAGTGGCACTATACCGAACACAAGAACCACGTAAGAGGGAAGATAAGAGGAAAGATTATACGAAGAGGGTGGCTTCACTTAGATCCATTCTAAAGGAAATTTAAGTTTAAGTGACACTGTACATAGTGAAACTTTTGAGACAATGTGAAAAATGTGCTTAAAAGTGTGTAAAGACAATTGGGTGAAGCTATATAGAAGCACCGCACGAGAAGTTTGGACATGCGTCAGCTAATTTGCATGGCTTTTCCCTATAGAGGAGAACACATGCATGCATGTTGAAAGAACATGTGCCAACCCCATTGGTTTTGATGTTGACAACAATACAATTAAGTGCTCTAATGTTGAATCTCAGTTGTGCAGGAATTCCAAAAGAATCGGTGCGAAAAGATAAGCAATGTGGTGTTTTCAGGGTTCACCGGAAGTACCGGTAAAGTCACCGGTACTACCGCTTGGTACTTCCGGCGGTACTTCCGGTGGCTGTTCCGTTTTCAAGTTTTCGGTACTGGAATGGCCCCGGAAGTTGCACCGGAAGTAACGCCGGTACTTCCGCTAAACCGGAAGTACCGTCGTGATCAGCGGTACTACCGCTGGCTACTTCCGGAGCCACTTCCGGAACCAATACCGCTTATGAAAATGAGCTTCTGTATAGTTTCCGGAAGTAGCACCGGAAGTGCCACCGGTACTTCCGCCAAACCGGAAGTACCGGGCCTCCCAGCGGTACTTCCGCCCCTGCGGGAACTGGACGACGCCGAAGAAGACCATTGACTGAAGGACCGGAAGTACCGGCCCTCCGGGCGGTACTTCCGGCGCTGCGGGATAAAGAGGCCTCCCAACGGCCAGAAGATGCCTCCAACGGCCAGTTTTTGTGAAGGAGTATAAAAGCTCCTTCACCTACCTTGGAATAGCTAGCTTGTTCATTTCTCTCACCTCCATTAATGCCTAGCAAGCTCAAGCTCCAAAATTCGAAGATCTCTCAATCCCTCCACCCAAATCCATTGATTCTTGAGGATTGAAGGAGAAGCCTTGGATCTACAACTCCACCGAGCAGTTTTTCATTTCCCCTTCATTCATTTGAAGGATCTCATTTCTAGGGTTAGCCTTGTGTTGACCTAGCTTGTTGTTCTTATCACTTGTTGTAATTGCTACAGATTGTTGATTTGGGAGCCCCCAATTAAGTTGTGGGTGTGTGCCCCAAGACCGTTGTAAAGGCTCCGGAATCCGCCTCGAAGGGCTCCGATAGTGGAAGGTGAACTAGGCCTTTGTGGCGAGGTTCATCGGAGAATAGGGTGAGGCCTTTGTGGCGTTGAGTAGGCCTTTGTGGCGAGCTCACACCCCTCCAACGAGACGTACTCCCTTAACAAGGAGGAACTCGGGAATACATCCTTGTCTCCGCGTGCTTCCATTTCGGTTATCTCTTTCCTCCCTTATCTCCCAATTGTGTTTCTTGCTTAGTTGTTTTTGTCCTTGTCATATAGATAAATTCACCGTAGTTGAATATCTAGAGAATTTATCTTTTGTGTCAAGCCTAAATTGAAAAAGAAATAAAAATTGGGTAGCACCTATTCACCCCCCCCCCCCTCTAGGTGCTCATACGATCCCCTTTCATTTGGTATCAGAGCCTTGTCTCTATATCTAGGCTTCACCGCCTAAGAGAGTATGAGTACCTCCGGTGATGATGCGGATCCTAAACCCGGAGTGACCTTGGAGGATCTTGATAACTTGGAAACACGTCTTAGATCCACCATGGACACTCAAATGAAGGAATTGCGTGAGATGATCGCGCAACTCCTTCCTAAGGGAGTAGGACCCACACCACCACCGCTAGAGGTAAATTCTTCCGCCGCGCAAGCATCGAAGGTTGAGGGTAGTGATGGAACTAAAGAATCCCCATCTAAAAATGCTAGTGGGAAGGAGACGTATAGTGAGGTTCCTCACATATACTCCCCCGACCCACCTATCCCTCATCCTCATATAAACAATAGGGGTGACCCACCCAAGTTTAATCCATCTTGTTTTTCTAATTGGCAATTTCTTATGAGATCTTATATGAAGAGTGCTTCAATCGAGCTTTGGAGGATCATCGAGGTTGGCTTCAAGGCACACGACCCCAACAACATGACAAGAAGAGAGGTTGTTGATTGTCAACTCAATGAATTGGCTCTCAACATGATCCAAACTGCCGTGGGGGAGAAGCACATGTCCCACATCGAGCTTGCCACCACCGCCAAAGAAGCTTGGGAGACTCTCACCAATGAGTTCATCGGCAATGAGAGCATGAAGAGGAATAGGTTTGAGTACTTGAGCAACCAAGCCGAGGGCTTTTTCATGTTAGAAGGTGAAGAGCATGAAGACATGTATCGAAGACTCAAGACCCTTGCCACTCAATTTCGGTCACTTGGGGCAACTCATGTGGATGATGCATGGATCAAGAGGAAGTATGTGAGTGCTCTATGGCCCTTTGAGTCATCCGACTTGAAGAGTCTCCAAGGGAGGCACAACTATCACCTTATGTCATCAATGGAAGTCATGCAAGAGATGTCCGCATTCAAAGTGGCCGCCAAGAACGCCGAAGATGCTCGTGCTAGAGCCATTGGAATGCACAAGAGTTCTCCCCTAGCTTTGAAGGCCAAGATGGTTGCACAAGACAGTGATGATGAAGAACAAGAAGATGTATCTCATTGGAATCCCAAGGAGCTTGAGGACACCCTCAAGGACTACTCGGCTCTCACTTTGTCTCACTCGCACAAGGATTTTTGGAAGAGTCCATCTAAGGCAAGAGAGTTTGTGAACAAGTCAAGTGGAAAGAAGGAGGGTGGCCAAAGGGTGCGTTCGTGCTACAATTGCCAAGATCGCTATCACTTCGTAGCCGAATGTCCCTTTGAAAACCGTGAACACCATGGAGGCAAACTTGTTCGTAAGGTTAAGCCCAAGATCCCCAACAAGAAGCCATTCTTCAAGAAGAATCCCACCAACAAGAAACCTCAACGGATGGTGTTGATTGCTCAAGAGGAATACTCATCCGGGGAAGAAGAAGAAGAAACCAAGAGTGAAGTGGCCGGGATTGCCATTGCATCAACTCCATCTCTCTTTGAATCCCCCAATGAAAATGTCTCAACCTCTTCCGCAAGATGTCTTATGGCCAAGGCCAATGAGGTATCATCTTCTTTAACTTCCAAAGCCATGAGTAATGTAGATGATCCTACTAGCCTTGAAGTTAAGGAGGAACTTGTTGCCTTGGATCACTTTATATCTAACATGCAAGGTGAAACCAAGAAGCATGTTGAGACTCTTATGAGTCAATATGATGATGCTCTTGAAATGCTAGAGGTAAAAGGTAAAATAGAAAGAGATGATGCCATGGAAATTGCTTCTCTAAAAGATAATCTTGAAAAAGAACATGAGCTTAGAGTTTCTCTTGAAGAACAACTAGAATCCATAGAAGAAACTAATAATGAAATTGTTGCTAAGCTCATTAAGGAACGTGATCATGCTAGAGCAAAATATAAAATTTGCAAGAAAGAAAAGGTCGAGCTTGGCGTTGGTCATTCTAGACTAACTGAGGAGTTAGAGAATCTCTCTAAGGCTCACAAGGCTTTGGAGAGTGAGCTCTCCACCCTCAAAGAGTCGCATGAACAACTTCAAGCTCAACCATCTAAAATTGATGTGCCTAGCTCCTCTACTCCTATTACTTGTGATCATGCAAATATTATTCAGGAAAATGCTAGGTTGAAAGTTAACCTTGCTAATGCCATCTCCCGTGGTAAGAGACCGTTTGTCCCTTCCAAGGAGGGGAGAGGTGGTGTTGGTTTCGTTGAGAAGGAGAAGAAGGAGTCCTTCATGAAAGATGCTAGGGCACCCCCTAGTGCTCCTCAAGCTAAGAAGGCCAACATCCCTAGTGCCCCTCAAGCAAAAAGGGTCAACATTGCTAGTGGTAGTGCCACAAGGGGCAAAACTACTAGCGATGACTTTGCGGGAAAGACTAACCCCTATTACATTATCTTTGTTGATTATTATGGGGATGTCTATGCGAAATTCGTTGGTCCTAGAAATGTGCCTATTTACCGCTCTATTTGGGTTCCTAAGACCCTTGTTGCTAACAAAAGAGGACCCATTGAAAAATGGGGACCTAAATCAAAGCAATGATTCCTTGTAGGACTATGCTTCCGGCGGGTCAAAATGGGTGCTTGATAGTGGATGCACTAAACATATGACCGGAAGCAAAGAGATCATGACGGAGTTGAGAACAAGCATAAATGGAGGAACCGTCACATTTGGAGACCGATCAAAGTCTAAGGTAACGGGTTTGGGCAAGGTGGTAGTTGCTAAGGATGTCACCTTAGTAAATGTCATGCTTGTTGAAAGCCTTGTTTACAATTTACTTTCCGTCCATGCTCTTAATAAGATGGGTTTTGCCGTTTTTATTGATGTTGATGTTGTGGTCATCTTGTGGAGCAAGACTCTAAAGGTCGCTTTCGTTGGGTACGTCGAGGATGATTTGTTTGTGGTTGACTTTTCGGGGAAAACCACTACAAATTCGATGTGCCTATTCGGAAAGGCCGACAAGGGTTGGTTGTGGCATCGCCGCCTAGCCCATGCCAACATGAGAACTTTGCAAAGTCTCCACAAGGGTGGCCACATACTCGGACTAAAAGAAGATGTCTCTTTTGCCAAGGACCATGTTTGTAGGGCATGTGTTGAAGGCAAGATGCATGATTCTCCTCACCCTAGCAAGACAATCATTTCATCCAAGAGGATCTTGGAGCTTCTCCATGTTGATCTTTTTGGTGCCGTGCCCGAAGCAAGTCTTGGTGGGAAGAAATATTGCTTGGTGATTGTCGATGATTATTCAAGATTCACTTGGGTTTATTTCTTCAAGTTGAAGAGTGAGACCCAACAAACCTTCATCGACTTCTCCACCGAAATGCAACGACAACACAATGTCCCCATATTGGCTATTAGGAGTGATAATGGCTCCGAGTTCAAGAACTACACCCTCAATGAGTTTCTTAGTGAAGAGGGTATTCGTCATCAATATTCCGCCGCATATACCCCTCAACAAAATGGTGTAGCCAAGAGGAAGAACCGGACTCTTATGGATATGGCAAGGTCCATGCTTGCGGAGTTTAAGACTCCGTTAAGTTTTTGGGCGGAGGCTATATCCACGGCATGTCACTCATCCAACCGGCTCTACTTCCGCAAAGGTTTGAACAAGACTCCGTATGAGATCCTCACCGGCAACAAGCCTAACATCTCCTACTTCCGTGTCTTCGGTTGTAAGTGTTTCTATTTGATCAAAGGTTGTCGCCTTACTAAATTCGCATCTAAATCTCTAGAGGGTATTTTTGTTGGCTACGGTGGCGAATCCCACACTTATAGAATCTATGATAAAGCTTCACGGCGCATCATAGAATCTTGTAGTGTGGTGTTCGAAGAAAATGACGGCTCCCAAGTGGCGCAATTTCATGTTTCCGATGTAGATGATGTAATACCTCAAGAAGCCATAAGAAGAATGGGTGTGGGATTCTTCCGCCCCATTGAGGAACCCCTTGTGGTGGATCGAGAAGGACAATGCTCTACTCATGTGGAGCCTTCATCTACACAAGAAACCGTTGCCCAAGAAGAGCAAGTTGCACCAACCCAAGAACTAGTTGAAGACCCTCAACCCGTTGATCAAGTTGCTATGCAAGATTCAAACTCTCCATCTCATGATGCTAGCCAAGATCAAGACCTTGCTCAACCATCTTCTTCAAATGTTGAAGCCGAGCCCATTGATGATCAAGGTCAACCTTCCGGTCAAGACGGGGACTCAAATGATCAAGATGATCAAGTGATACCTCCAAGATGCAATGAGGATATCGAAGCCCGTCGTCAAGCTCGAGTTGCAAGAACCATGGAACGTCGTGAACATTTCCTTGACAAGGTTATTGGTGATGTGAGAAGCAAGGTGTCCACCCGGAGGCAATTGGCAAATTTTAGTGATCATCAAGCTCACATTGCCATGTTTGAGCCAAAGAAGGTTGCCGAAGCTCTTGAAGATCCGGATTGGTTGCTAGCAATGCATGAAGAGCTCAACAATTTCGAACGCAACAAAGTTTGGAAGCTAGTTGAGAAGCCAAAGGAGTGCCGCAATGTTATAGGCACGAAGTGGATTTTCAAGAACAAGCAAGATGAGCATGGCATGGTGGTGAGGAACAAGGCTCGTTTGGTGGCTCAAGGGTACTCTCAAGTTGAAGGCATTGATTTTGGAGAGACCTATGCTCCCGTGGCTCTCCTTGAGTCCATCCGTATCCTCCTTGCTTATGCTTCTTGCTATAACTTCAAATTGCAACAAATGGATGTTAAAAGTGCTTTTCTTAATGGTCCTTTGAAAGAGTTGGTATTCATTAAGCAACACCCGGGGTTTGAGGACCTCAACTTCCCTAACCATGTCTACAAGCTCGATAAGGCGCTCTATGGACTTAAGCAAGCACCACGTGCGTGGTATGAGCACCTTAGAGAGTTATTGTTAGACCGTGGGTTTGAAGTTGGGCAAATCGATCCCACTCTTTTTACTAAGAGGGTTAAAGGGGAGCTTTTCGTATGCCAACTATATGTTGATGATATTATCTTTGGCTCATCTAACAAAGCTTTTAATGATGAATTTGCTAAGCTTATGACCGATAGGTTTGAGATGTCTATGATGGGCGAGTTGAAGTTCTTCCTTGGATTTGAGATCAAGCAATTGAGAGGAGGGACTTTTATTAGCCAAGCAAAGTATGTCCAAGACATGCTCAAGAGGTTCCATATGGTGGATGCTAAGGAGAAGAAGACTCCTATGGATACCAAGTGCCATCTACAACTTAACCCAAAGGGTATAGATGTGGATCAAAAGCTCTACCGCTCCATGATAGGTTCGTTGCTTTACCTTTGTGCATCTAGACCCGATATTGTGTTGAGTGTAGGTGTGTGTGCAAGGTATCAAGCGGCTCCTAAAGAAAGCCACATGTTGGCGGTCAAGAGAATCCTACGATATTTAATTCATACCCCAAGGTTTGGTTTGTGGTATCCAAGGGATTCATCTTTCACTCTTCGGGGTTTCACGGATTCGGATTGGGCCGGTGATCAAGATGATAGGAAATCAACTTCCGGGGCTTGCCAATTTCTTGGTGGGTCTTTGGTGAGTTGGTCTTCTAAGAAGCAAAATTGCATTTCCCTCTCCACCGCCGAAGCCGAGTATGTTGCCGCCGCAAGTGCATGCACTCAATTGTTATGGATGAGGCAAACTTTGAAGGAGTACGGTGTCACTTGTGACAAAGTGCCTCTTTTGTGTGACAATGAGAGTGCTATCAAGATCGCCTACAACCCGGTGCAACATTCAAGAACCAAGCACATTGAGATTCGTCATCATTTCATTCGAGATCATGTTGCCCGTGGAGACATTGAGCTTGCCTATGTGCCAACCAAGGACCAACTTGCCGACATATTCACGAAGCCACTTGATGAAGCAAGATTCACTTATTTAAGGAATGAACTAAATATCGTGGATTCGAGGAGCTTGACTTGACCATCTTGCATACACACCTATAGGTCAATTCTCTATTTGGGTTTAGGTGTAGGCATGGACATAGGGGGAGTGTTGTCCTAACTATTGGGCTCTCCCTCCCCCCATTATGCCTAGATTAATGCATTCATTGTTCTACTCTATATTCAATTCATGAATTATGAGCTTAAATGATGAGTTTTGAGTGAGAACCCAAGATACATCTTCGCGGTGTCTCACTCTTCATACTCATATATGGTGGCCTAGGCCACCGACCTCCTAGGTGGGGAGTTGCCTTTTTTTTTTGGTGTTTATTTGGTGTTTCTAGACCTATATGTGTCACTATGTGTGTGCGATGGAAAAACACTCATGTTTGGCTTTTCGTCGTCGCATCTTGCAAACGTGAGTGTAGTACCATACTATGACAGCTTGAGCTCTCATCCTAAGCCCCATCTCTTCCCTAAAAGCCATTCCTTTCTAAATCTTTAAATTCCCTCTAAAACAAAATATCTAGTTTTTCTGTCTGGGGCGGAACTACCGGCCGGATTACCGGTACTTCCGGTCGCGCGGAAATTTCAGCGGTTTTTCCGTCTGAAAATCCCGCGCGGGCGGAAGTACCGGCCCGATCGCCGGTACTTCCGGTGCGGCGGGTTGAAGCGACTTAAGAGGTCGGGCCGGGGGGAAGGAACCCTAACTCCTTCTTCTTCCCCCCGCGCCCAGCTCTCTTCTCTCTCTTCCTCCAAGCCACCAGCCACCCAAGGGCTCCCGTGCAGCCCCTCCGGTGACCCTCCGTCAGATCTGGTCCGAGGGAAATGTTCCCCTCGTCATCCTCCTCCATGGCATCCGGTATTTGTCCTCTCTCACGCTCATTCTAGGCTTCATTAATTGAATCTAGATGTGATGTAGGACAAGCCCTAGATGCACGATTGCTTAAGTTCAATCTCGTTTGGAGTATGATTTGGACCGGTACTAGATGTTGTTAGTTGTCTAGAGTAGGTATTTCATGTAAATCTTGGAGGAATCCCAAGTACCTAGTGAAACCCTAGCTCCTCACCACTCTTGGGCCCTTGTGTTTGGGTGTGATGTGAGGTGTCACCGGGGTTTCCCTCGGTACTATTGATGTTCTCAAGATTCACATGGCCTAACTACTCTTGATAACTACGTTGTTTTATTGTGATTTTTTTTTGTCTCTTCTAGTTCCCTCCCTACCTTTGTGCTTAACTCTTAGGTTGCTCCTCCTCAGCTTCCTCCCGCAAGAAACAGCGCACGGTTGAAGAGGACATTGAAGAAGAGTCTGAAGTGATGCCGCAAACCAAGTCAACCCGGCAGATCAATCTTGAGAAGAAGAAAGCTGCAGCCGGCACTAGTGGGACAGCCAAAAAGTCTGTGGTAAGGAAGCCCAAAACTGTGTCCTTTGCCAAGATGCCGGAAAAGGAGTATCGTGAGTACCGGGAGAAGAACCCATATCTTTCTCCCCGTCAACCCAATGTTGAGGATCCCCGTTTTTTCACAAATGAGCAAGAGACCGTCTACAATCAGATTTACTCAAGGCAAAGGAATGCGGTGGTTCTCCAACATCGCCTTAATATCCCTCACATGACTTCCCCCAAGTATCAAGACTACTTTGCCGAAGCTTATAGCATGTGTGAAGAATTTGGACTGCTCAAGATCATGACTCAGCACCAAGACTACAATGAAGAGCTGATTTCACAGTTTTATGCCACCGTCCATGTTGGGAATGAGAGCAATGCCAAGCTGCACTGGATGATCAAGGATGAACATGTGGAGTGTCGGTGGTCAGATTTCTGTGCTGTGATGGAGTACCCTCGTGTACAAGGCTCAAATGGGTGGACAGTGCATCATGCAGGCCGAGCTAGTGGAAGGGAGGTCCTCCTTCCCATAACTATGGAAGGTGGCACTCCAGGTCAGTCTGAGGATCTTCTACCCACATATGAGATCATGTTCCGCATCTTTAGGGAGACACTTACACCACGGGTTGGTAACTGGGATCAAGTTCATGGTTACCTCATTGATTTGCTTCTTCAGTGCCACTTGAGGAAGGGGACCGGTGAAAAGCTTGATGTGATGAATGTGATTTTTGAAGAAATGTGGTTTGCTATTATTGACAAGAGGGTCCCCATCTATGCTCCCTACATCATGAAGCTTATTGTTGGTAAGTGGGCCTATACTCACAATCATGAGCGCCTTGACCTTTCGGAGTCCGTGATTGCCCATCTTGAGAAGAAGCTCCGCAAGAAGAATCACATCCTTCCTAAGGACCGCACTATTTCCAAGGGTACGAAAGCTTATGGTGCTCCCGTTGAGGAACCGGGATGGTTTCAGAAGATCAAGCTAAAGATCCGTGAGTCTTTTTGTTTGGTGGATGACCGCATGTATGATGCTCATGTGCAAGAGAAGAAGAACCGCCACCGTCAAAAGGAGATCATGCGCAAGCTTGAGATACCGGTTTCTGAGGGCTCTGAGGAAGATCTCACCGACAAGGAGACTTGGACTGCTCGTGGTCGTGTTGCTTGGTCCGATGAAGATGAGGATGAGGAGGATGAGGAGTGATCTCTCTTGGGACGCATAGTTTCGCTCCTCCCTTTTTGGTGTCTTGACGCCAAAGGGGGAGAAGTGTGTTAGCTTAGTCTTAGTGTGCGGGATTTGTATGGGTTGGGACACGAATTTGCCATTTTCAGATTTGCTTTTCCTTTATCGTGTCCCAAAGTTGAACTCTTTAGTTGTATTGCACTTTAAAACTCCTTGCATGATGTGAGCGTGCAATCGTTGTGGAACCTATTATCATTTGCTAGCTATCTATCTTGCTATATATGTTGCTAGCTATCTATCTTATCTATCATGGTATCCTTTTGTTTGATATGTGCAAGGTTTCCAAAAGATAGGGGGAGCTCCTTTAGGGGGAGCCCGTTTATCTTTTGGAAATCATCTCTGCAAATTGATTGTATTGTCGTCAACACCAAAAAGGGGGAGATTGAAAGAACATGTGCCAACCCCATTGGTTTTGATGTTGACAACAATACAATTAAGTGCTCTAATGTTGAATCTCAGTTGTGCAGGAATTCCAAAAGAATCGGTGCGAAAAGATAAGCAATGTGGTGTTTTCAGGGTTCACCGGAAGTACCGGTAAAGTCACCGGTACTACCGCTTGGTACTTCCGGCGGTACTTCCGGTGGCTGTTCCGTTTTCAAGTTTTCGGTACTGGAATGGCCCCGGAAGTTGCACCGGAAGTAACGCCGGTACTTCCGCTAAACCGGAAGTACCGTCGTGATCAGCGGTACTACCGCTGGCTACTTCCGGAGCCACTTCCGGAACCAATACCGCTTATGAAAATGAGCTTCTGTATAGTTTCCGGAAGTAGCACCGGAAGTGCCACCGGTACTTTCGCCAAACCGGAAGTACCGGGCCTTCCAGCGGTACTTCCGCCCCTGCGGGAACTGGACGATGCCGAAGAAGACCATTGACTGAAGGACCGGAAGTACCGGCCCTCCGGGCGGTACTTCCGGCGCTGCAGGATAAAGAGGCCTCCCAACGGCCAGAAGATGCCTCCAACGGCCAGTTTTGTGGAGTATAAAAACTCCTTCACCTACCTTGGAATAGCTAGCTTGTTCATTTCTCTCACCTCCATTAATGCCCTAGCAAGCTCAAGCTCCAAAATTCGAAGATCTCTCAATCCCTCCACCCAAATCCATTGATTCTTGGAGGATTGAAGGAGAAGCCTCGGATCTACAACTCCACCGAGCAGTTTTTCATTTCCCCTTCATTCATTTGAAGGATCTCATTTCTAGGGTTAGCCTTGTGTTGACCTAGCTTGTTGTTCTTATCACTTGTTGTAATTGCTACAGATTGTTGATTTGGGAGCCCCCAATTAAGTTGTGGGTGTGTGCCCCAAGACCGTTGTAAAGGCTCCGGAATCCGCCTCGAAGGGCTCCGATAGTGGAAGGTGAACTAGGCCTTTGTGGCGAGGTTCATCGGAGAATAGGGTGAGGCCTTTGTGGCGTTGAGTAGGCCTTTGTGGCGAGCTCACACCCCTCCAACGAGACGTACTCCCTTAACAAGGAGGAACTCGGGAATACATCCTTGTCTCCGCGTGCTTCCATTTCGGTTATCTCTTTCCTCCCTTATCTCCCAATTGTGTTTCTTGCTTAGTTGTTTTTGTCCTTGTCATATAGATAAATTCACCGTAGTTGCATATCTAGAGAATTTATCTTTTGTGTCAAGCCTAAATTGAAAAAGAAATAAAAATTGGGTAGCACCTATTCACCCCCCCCTCTAGGTGCTCATACGATCCCCTTTCACATGTAGAAATATGCCACCTTATATATGACATCATCACATTGATTATCAAATTTTAAAATTCAAAATGATTTATCTTATAAACCATTATTCCGATTAGCGATTTGTTTACACTATTAGATTTGTCATGACGAGAGCTTCTAAACTACATCTAATGTTAATATTTTTGATGAAATTTTTTCTAACACCAGTTATATTATTATACTATGGCTATCAGATTAACAACAAAAAGTTACCACGATAACTTGATATGGTTTGCATATATTTTTTTACATGTTTTTAGACATCGCGACACACATATATATATCAGGAGTGACTAAAAAATTCCATCACAACAGGTACCACATTACAACACTATGGCTATCCAATTAACATCGAACAATTACCACGATAATTGTATATGGTTATCAGATTTTTTATACGTTTCTAGACATTTGCGATGATATGCATAACTAGATATTAAAAGATCAATCATTTGCAAGACCTAAGCGATAAACATTTTAAAATTTTATAATCAAGAGGAATCTAAGATGACATCATCGCCTACGTCACTACATACATGCATATTAGGAATCGCCGCACGAAGGCTGCTTTGGTGTGGCGCCGCTGGATAGTACTATCCAAGATAATTTAAGTGTCTCTACAAGGTCCAAATAGTGACTCTAGGTGCCTGTTCTCTTGTAGTGTCTAGATCAGACAAATATACACCAGGGGCGGAGCTAGACTAATTCATGGGTATGCAACGAATACCCAATAAATTTTGCAACAAGAAATCAGTATATAAGATAATATACACATGTATATATGTACTGGTAGCCTTTTTACCTGTAGAACACAGAGAAAATCGAAACGGACAGACCTCACCAAACTTCTCACGTCCCGAGCTCCATATTTGGGCCTAACTCCACTTTGGGCTCCTTTCTAAGTTGCACGTTGTAGATTTTATTTCGCAAAAAGGCTAGCCCAAGTGTCTGAACGAGCGTTGTCTCATTTTCTCCCTATATTCGCTCCTAACGTGAGGTCCTCACTATGCGTGACATGATATTCATTGAGAATTCAGCATAACATTTTAATGTCTATTTTTTATTTTAGGTGTGAAATATGAAAAGGTAAATTCTGTTATTCTTTTTGCTTTGCAAAACTAAATAATTGGATACCTTATTACGACTATGATTAACTTGTTTCATTGATATTAGTTTGGATTTTGGTATCCTATATTGTTGTGTTGCAATTTTTTTTTGTAACTTCGCATACCCAACGCGAAAATTCTGGCTCCGCCACTGATATACACACACGCGCGCGCGCGCACACACACACACACACACTTTATTAGCCATACAAATAAAAAATATACAATCCCTGTGATTTGCTCGCCGGCCATGGGATGCTTGTGCGGCTAGTATGAATAACATTGGTGGGTGATACATAACTAAACTAAGGACCCCCCCCCCCCCCCCCCCATGAAAGCGACAATGAGAAGCCCGCATTTACACTTAATTTCGTGTGGCCAGTGAGGCTTGCCAGAAATAGGCCACCCCCGAGGGAACTCGTTTGGATACGATCATATTTATGGCAAGTGACTAATATATTACAAAGTATAAGGAAATTCATTTATAAGAAAATGGTTCGAACAACAAGATTATCCGAGTTTTATGAGAATTGAGTTGAATGGTACCATTTCAATACTAAGTGCAAAATAACCATGCCAGACTAATTGTTTAACCCGATAAAGCGAAAGACATACTTGCCATCAGCACACTAGTAAATGACCAATGCAACAAATATATGAAAAAATCCTCATAGATATTTTGTATATTATGGGGTTTTCTATTTACACATGGATTGCTACCTCTTATGTTTAGTTACACCTAAAATACACAATCATGCATTCGAGAAACATCTGGCAGCTTTAGAGGTATCATGATATATAATAAAAATAGTTCAGATGTAATATATGTTTGAAATTTAGTGCAAGTGAAATTTCAAAGTTAAAATTAAAAAATCTCTTCTTATATAGTTGTACTACGACATGCTAAGTTGCTAACTATGATAAAAAAATGTAATTTTAAGTTCATTTATCATCAGAATGTGTTGTATATGCAAAGTGAAAATGTTTATTATAAATGAATGATACCTTTTCTATTTTACGTCACCCAAGAACCCACTAATTTAATAGACCAGCCTGCTTACAGTGCACACTAAATTGAGATTGTTGTGTCGGGTGGTCAAACGAAAATAGTGGCCATCGTCTTGGTTGAAGATCTTCTTCACCTAAACCGCAACCTCAATTAGCACAACCGCGTAGTCTAGCGGTCTAGTAAGGAACTTTACGAGCACCGGTCTAGATAAATATTTATGTGCCCCCAACACAGTTTCGACGCCTCATCACTACATCACTGATGTTATCTTTTGGTCGAACGAAAATATGTAAATCACATCCATTATATATAATCTTCTCGGTGATGGCTGCTTGTAAGCGAGCGCTGCTTGCATTCCTACTTGCGTATGCGTTTTGTATTCCGGATCCTCCTTGTTGGAAATATTTCCTAGGGGAAATAATATTTAAAGTTATTATTATATTTTCATGATGTTAATGATTATGTTATTTTCATGATGTTAATGATTGTGTTTATATTCTGTGATTTGAACTGTAATATCTCCAAATTTAAAGATTCAGAGGAAAACCTATTTACAAGTTTGGAATAATAAACGCCAAACCAAATCCCAAATTAGGCCTCTCGACTGGCTCATATATTATTGATGGACATGTTTTCCTATCCATGGGCATAAGTAATATGTTACGAGGATGAGGGAATAAATAAGGGCACATTGTTAGTGTAACATAGTGCTAGATAGACCCGATGATATACTGTGAGACACGTCGTCAATATATTGTCACTGTTTCTTAATTGTATGTGTTCATGTTTACTGATTATCCTTAGACCATGAGAGTATTGTAGTATACCAGATTGTTGCTTTGGGACACCAAACTTTACTCCATGAATGGATGATTATAAAAGTGTTTTTCAGGTATACCAATAAGTATGTTGTGGTGCTAGATATATCAAGACTGGGATTTGCTCCTCCCACGATGGAAACATACACTTTGGACCCACTCGGTTATTACGATGTCCACCTATCGTCTAGTGAGTTATCTGACTATGAGTTAGTCATGTGGGACATGAGAATACGAAATACGAGTAATAGAGTACATGCCAGGTAACAAGGATAACTAGGTATGGTAGTGAAAGTGTTGATGATAGAATGCCTCTAAAGTCTTGCCTCGAGTCGTGTATAATATGATGAAGCAAACATAAGCATAAATACAATACATAGCATTCACATGATAAAGATATTTGTACGTATGTGAGAATCATTACGGTTAGATCCTGTCGTTTGGACTGAAGGGTGTTCTGGGCAAGTCCATAGTTTCGGACCTAGAGGGTCATACATTGAAATATTTCTCCACATTTAGGAATGAAACTACGAATTTGTTAGAAAAAGCGCGCCCTTCTTAGAATGGCACCCCGCGTCTCTCCCTACCTCAACACGTGGAGTAACATGGTTCATTTATCTGTTCCCGCTTGCTTTTCTCGTATGACACGTGTCAAGCATACATCAGTTTTTTTTTTCGTTTTCTCTTTCCTCCGTACGGGGTTGCATGCATGGCCGATTCCTCTTCTCTCTCTTACCGAGTGCATGGCTAGTTCATTTTTCTATTTTTCTCTTTTTCCCATGGATGTGAGTACCAAAAATGAAATATCTTTCGAACCGAATATCCAAATGAAGATCCGTTTTCATGGCTAGCCTAGTCGCGATGAGATCTTCAAAATTAGATCCCATATTGATATGTTTCGATAAATTTTTTTTTTCACTGCCCGAAGTGTTTAGTTTGCGCTGCCTTTTCTGTTTTTTGAGAGTGCAGTGTGAAACCTTCTCTTTTTACAGTGCACTGCCTCGGATGGGGCAGTGCACTGCCTTTTTTTTCTCTTTTTACAGTGCATTGCCTTCGGTTGCGCAGTGCACTGGCTTATCCTTTTCACTTTTTGTAGTGCACTGCCTGCACTGCCTTATCTTTTTCGCTTTCTGTAGTGCACTGCCTCGGATGGTGCAGTGCACTGCCTTCGGTTGGGCAGTGCGCTACCTTCAGTGAGCTAGTACACTGCCTCAGATGGGGAAGTGCACTGCCTTCGATTGGGCAGTGCACTGCCTTCGGTTGCGTAGTGCACTGCCTTTGGCTGCGCACTGCACTGTCTTTTCTTTTTCACATTTAATAGTGCACTGCCTCGGATGGGGCGGTGCACTGCCTGCGCTATCTTTAGATGGGTAGTGCACTGTCTGCACTGCCTTCGACGGAGCATTGCACTGCCTTCAGTTACGCAGTGCACTGCCTTCGGTGGGCAGTGCAATGCATGCACGGGCAGGCCCACTTCAATTCAAGGGTATTCAAATGCATACCCAAAATTTTTGACCAAAATTTAAACGTATGGAGTATGTAATCGTTATATATATGGAAAATACATACAAATAGGAAGTTGACAGCGTATTCAGCCCATCTGCCTCCTCGTGGCCCAACTACCTAGTACGGCCCAGTTACCTCTATCGATCAAGCCTCTCGAGTCTCCACGCACGAATGCACGATCCCTCCGTCTCCTCATGTCAGTTATTTTTCGTCTCTATATATTTTAGATGTGCTTCTTTGATATGTTGAACAATTTGTACTACATAAGGTGAAAATTTTCGATCTCGTGCTATGACTCTATGGTATTATGCTACATAAGGTGAAAAAACAACAGTAAAGCATATTTATGTATAGCCTCCCGGGTCGCTCCAGGGCGACTCCGGAGGCGCCGTCGCGAACACCTTAGGAGGACCTCCCTCGCAGCCCCGTTCACCTCGCCGCCGCCGGAGGAGGCTGACCGACCGGCAGACGGCGGCGGCGGGGCGTCTCCGGCTGGTTTTGCTGTTTATGCGCCTAGTGGTCTCCTCCTCCACCTCCTTGTGCGGCTGCGTCCGTCCCTGATCTGGCTGCCGCCGTCCCATGTCGCTGGCTTCCTGATCTGGCCGTCGCCGCAGTGCATCGCCGGCCTGCCGATCTAGCAGTTCGTTGATGATTGCCGGCCTTCCGATGTGGGTGTGTGCTAGCTGGTGATCACCGGCCTTCTGATATGGATCACGTCCGTGCCTTTGTGCCTCCCGATCTGGCAGCTTGTTGGTGATTCCAGCCTTCCGATCTGGACCATGTACATGGTATAGCACACGATCAGGACATGCAAACCTTGCATGCGGGTGGTGCCTGGACCTGGATGCGTACCGTGCAGCAGTTTGAGATATGCCCATGCATGCGGAAGATCGGCTGCCGCCCAGGCTGCTGGCTCGCTGCAGCCCATGGTCTGCTTGGCGTCCACTACGATGACTGCAGGGATCTGCGATGCGAAGCCTAGCCTCATCTTTGTCAGTACCATTGGCACGTCGACCACCAATATTGGCTCGATTACTTTGGCACTGTGGGAGGCAAGGTATGTCACTGCGGTTTGCATTCGGAAGGGAGAAAAATATCTCAATGCCACATGACGAATGAAAACCGCTAGTGAATCAAGGGATGAGGAGAAGATTATACTTCACAGCTCGACATGCAAAAACAGTTTTGCTTGTGTGGTACACGTCAAAACTATGTGTGGCGGCTATGAGCCTGACGTTCAGTGTTTTGCAGTAGTGTTCTTGGCAAGTGGGGGCGGCAATACTTGGTGACTTCGTTTCTGGTGGTGCTCTTTGAGTACCGAGTCTCGATCTCCGGGGTGAAAACTCTAGGTCTGGCCTTAATTGGTTGTACCTGACAATGACAGACTTTTTGTCGCTTCCTTGTTGAAGGCATTGTGTGGAGATTTAACGGGCTTTCTCTATGGTGAAAACCAATGATCTGACTATGTTCAGATCGGCAACGACGACGCTTGTGTACTGTTCCCTTCCTGAAGGCGTTGCTACTAGAGAGCCTCTTCTGTAGTTTGGTGTTGCCAATGGTGGTGTTCGATCCTCGCTGCTGCAAGCCGCTGGTCATGTGGTAGGTGCTTTGTTTTTTGTTTTTGTTTTTGTTTTTGTTTTTTCTTCTTATCGGCTGTGTGCATTCTTAATGTCTCGACTAGTTCTTGGCATTATGTTGTTGCAGAGGCTGGGTGTAATTGATATCGTCTTGATATTTATATATTCCCTTTATAAAAAAAAATGGTATTATGCTCAAATTTGTCATATCTTCTCTAAATTATACATATATCTACAGTCACAAAGATACGATGCTATAATCAATTATACATGAAAAAAAGTAGGCTTTGGACTGTAAAAAAAATTACCCCTTAAAATTTTGAATACACAATCTTGAAATTTTGGGCCCGCCACTGAATCCCTGTACAGCGTGCACTGTATTCGACGGAGCATTGCATTGCCTAAACTAGACGCACACTACGACGGATGCATCGACAAATTATTAGGGACAACGATCTATGCATCTCTTCAAAATCTTTATTAATATTTCTTCTCTTTTTCTTGTTTCTTTTTAAAAAAGTATTTGTTACACACCAGTATTGAGCTAGCTAGCTCTCATTTTCAGATCGATTGATCTACTAGCTAGCTCTCATTTTCAGATCGATTGATCTACTAGCTAGCTCGCCTGTATACTCACGTTCGTACCGAGCTAGGCAAGTGCCTCACGTCGATGTCCGCGTGAAGCGCGCAGCTCGCGCACGCTGCGCCATAGCGCGCGCTTTTCCCAGTCGCCCTCATGAAACTATGATATGGAGATTGAGAGAGAAGTGTTCTGAAAGTGTTTAGGGTGAACTCATAATGGTCCTAGGAATGTCCGCAAGGTCTCGGAATGTGACAGAACATACGGAAAGCGTGTCTACTAAGACACAACTAGGGTGTCAAGTGGGATCCCATCTAAGTCCCACTTGTAATGCATTTTGCTTTTACTAGTGTAAATTTTGACACAAAAATTTGAACTAGAAAAGGCAAAATACACTAAAAGTGACATCCCGGCGGGATCCCACCTTGACACCTTAGACACAACCCCCTTGCCTAGGGAGGAGTCGTCCAAGGTGGGGGGAAGCCAAGTCCTAGGAGGAGTAGGACTCCTACATGGAAACCTTCCACTTGGAGGAGTTCGACTCCAATAGGGAGATGATTGCCCGGGAAGTTACTGAGCCTTTATATAAAGGAGAGGGGCATGACTAGAGCCAATCCAAGACCGACCAAGTCACATCCCATCCCCTGGCCGCATCCCACGGCTCAAAACCAAGGGCGCCAAGTACACTAGGCGTCACCTCTGTCATGTCGTCACGCCGCCGGGTTGTCTACTCCTTCTCGATCCAATCTAGAGGGCGACGTCGGAGGACGATCTTCATCAAGTTGGTATAGCGCCTTGTCCAGGTGCAAGACTCACGATGAATGCCATGAAACTATGCATGTACGCGCGGATAACTCAAAGGTATCATCTACTTCGGAGTCGACACTGGTATGACATTTTTTGCTGCACCTCAACAATGATCTTACCCCCCCCCCCCCCCCTTAGAAGGGTAGTATGGTCCTTTGACCCTAGTCCGGTTCAATCCAGGTATACGTGTACATATTAGGAATACCCTGTACGGTATGCATCCCCAACCTCTTTTTGTACCGCATGTCATGCAGACCACCACGCGAATTAAGAAAACAAAATAGCAATGGGAGGACTCGAACCCATGTCATGGGCAAAGCGTGCTAGTAACCCATCCACTAGACCATTGAAAGACTTGTGTTTTCTTCAAACAAATATCTTATTTATATTTGATGTCCACCTGGGTCCTGGGTAAGACACACGAACTATGGTTTGGACAATTTGGTTTTGTCCGATTGTACTATTTCAACGAATTAATGCAGCACCACGGCTGCGAGCTGTTGTACAACAAGATTTAGTGAACGTCACAGAAACTGCAACGCGTGCTCCGTCGTTCATGAGGAGAAGCGTGCGAGCATACATGGACTTTAGTGAAGGCTGGAGGAATGCTGTTTTTAAAGTGCCGTCAAGGAAATACGGCGACGAGACCGCATCGAGTTGTATACGGCCGCACAATTTGGACGGCTATAACCTATTATCATAAGCAATGGTAACACGACCACGGCCTACTAAACTTAAGAGGTAGTTCCGACCGGTCGACGTCTTCCCTCTCCCCCCGTCCGGCGCGGTTCGCCGCCGTATGTTGTCCTTTTGGCTCCCGTCGCGTGTTGGCCATCCATTTAGGTCGCCACTATCACGAAGGACCCGCCCGTCTAGGACGAGATGCCACCGAGACGACTCGTCCATCCATATCGATGTCTTGACTGCATGACGGCAAGCGTAGTCGGAACTTTATATTTTTTACATTAATTTTTTGTTTCGTCTTTTATTTAATCACACGGAAAAGGTGATTATTACAATTGTAAGCAAACAATAAGTAGTTTGATGTCCTGATTACGGTTTTCCCAATATCAAGGTATGTACTCTTTCCTTTTTGACGTAGTACTGATACTCCCTAACACATATGATGGAGAAGCATGTGAGACTAGCAGCTGGATAATCACCTTCCACATCACCTTTTTATTCATGTCGACATTTATTAAAACAGATCCCGTTTAGGTAAATAACACAACCGCTTGAGTGGTGTACTGGTTAGGTGACGCTTCCTGATTACTGGATGGAGTGAGTTCGAATCCTCCCATAGAATTTTTTTTCTTAATTAATACGTATGAGTATAATTACAGATTGGTCGTATGGGTTTCAGTAAGCTATACATACGATTTGATAATTCCTTAATGACCATCATGCCCTTAGTTATGAAGGGGTATGGAGCGATCTCAGCCGTTGTTGTGTTTGAGTTTGAGGGAGGGGGGTGTACCGAAGCAGAAGTGATCAGAATGATACTATGTGTACTTGGGTGTACGAGTAGAGTATATGCGATATCCGACATTGCGTATATGATGTGTTGGGTGGTAGAGGAGTTCTACGCCAGATTTTTTTTACCTCTGTTTTCAATGTTTTGGTCTCGTCGGCATCATGGAGTTTTTAGAACTCCGACGAACCTTACGATGTTTGGATCGGGGCATGCTGAGGATGACTTTGGCTTCACTTTAATTGAGAAAGATAAACCTGAAATGTGTGGGCTTGTTTTTAAACTTTTGCTTGTAAAATTTTTATGCATGAGGCATAGTTTCACTTGTTAATGGTCTAAATTTTTGACGTGTTTGCCATTGACTTGGCAAGGATAATCTTGAAGGTTATCTAACATAAAAACTCTTAACAGCCGGCCCAATACCCAAATTCTAGCTTCACCCCTGGTACTATTCTATCTCCTGAATCGAAAAGATAGGACTTGTGACTTATCTCGAGCTTTAAAAAGAAATGACCGCCTGCAGCAACTGCCTATTAATTTCGTCTCGCCATGCAAGAACCCGTGCCTATATAACGCTAGCATTCCATGTACTCCTCCACATCCACGCAGTGATCCATCCATCCATCACTGCAAAGGGTTGCCCCTTCGGTTTTGCATACTTAGACATGGGGATCAACACCGCGCAGCGGCTACTATTGATCGCGTCGTGTTTGGCCGTCCTTGCTCTCGCGGCCGGGGACGACGACCAGGCCATGATCTCCGGCGGGTTCGCGAGGGCGAACGGTACGCGGTTCACGGTGGCCGGCCGGCCGTTCTACTCCAACGGGTTCAACGCGTACTGGCTCATGTACATGGGCTCCAACCCCGCCGACCGGAGCAAGGTGCTCGACACTCTGGATCAGGCGTCCCGCCTCGGCGCCAGGCTCGTCAGAACCATGGCCTTCAACGACGGCGGCAGCAACCGGCCGCTGCAGATCACCGCCGGCGTGTACAACGAGGAGACGTTCTTGGTATGTTTGGGTGTCCCCTTGAAAGGCTAAGCTAGGATAGAGCAGATTAATTACACGCCAAAGATAGCCGTACTGTTACTTGAATCGCATTGATTTCCTACCATATATGTTGCAACGTTCGAATTGTGTAGTAATATATGGTTTAACTAGATGGACACGAATAATTAGCTGCTACGCTTATCTTCTTAACCAATAACACCAGCGTTTTAATTAGTTACGTACTTGCCTATTCAATTTTTTTGTCCAATTATTAGTGTTGTCTATTGAAAAGGTTCCATTATACTCCTTAGTGGTAAAAAGTTTCCTACCCATGATGAACCTGCTAATTTATACCAACAATGGGATTTAATCATCTAATACGAAATTAATTTTTACCAACGCATGATGAACAGTGACTTACACATATATGTCTGCATGTGGAGTAAATAATATTGTCCTCTTTGAATATATTCAGGGATTAGATTATGTAATAGCCGAGGCGAGAAAACGAGGGATCTACTTGATTCTGAGCTTGGTGAACAACTGGAGCGCTTTCGGTGGGAAGAGTCAGTATGTGCAGTGGGCCAGAGACCAGGGCCACTTCCTCGGCTCCGACGATGATTTCTTCACCGACTGGGTCACCCAACGCTTCTACATGAACCACATCAAGGTCCGTCCTTGCATGCAAGCAAGCAACCCCTAAAAATAGTAAAGGAATGCACTTGTACGTGCTCGTGCACCTTATTCGTTGTGTTATTAAGTTTTGTGTATCTATGTGAAACAGAGGGTGCTCACAAGGGTCAACAACTTCACGGGGGTGGCGTACAAGGACGAGCCCACCATCTTCGCATGGGAGCTGATGAACGAGCCTCGCCTCCAGAGCGACCTCTCCGGAAAGACTTTGCAGCGCTGGGTCACGATGATGTCCGCTTACATCAAGTCCATCGACGCCAACCACATGGTGGAGATCGGGCTCGAAGGGTTTTATGGCGAGTCTGTACCCAACCGCAAGCAATTCAACCCGGGCAACACCATCATCGGTACCGATTTCATCTCCAACAACCGCATTCCCACCATAGATTTCACCACCATCCATTCCTATCCCGACCAATGGCTCCCGGGGTCGAGCAACGGGGCGCAAGTGGAGTTTATGAAGGTGTGGATGGCATCCCATATTGAGGATGCAGCGAAGGAGCTCCATAAGCCGCTGCTGGTGTCAGAGTTTGCTTGGTCCTCTCGGTCCAATGGCTACACGGTCGCGGCACGTGACGACTACTTCCGTATGGTCTATGACACAATCTACGCATCTGTGCAAGAAGGGGGGTCGTGTGCTGGGGGTCTCTTCTGGCAGGTGATGGCACCCGGAATGGAGGGATGGGCCGATGGTTATGAGGTTGTGCTCGAGCGTAGTCCCACCACCACCGCCATCGTCTCCCAAGAGTGCACCAAACTCTATGGCTTCACGCCGCCGGTGGTCTAGCTTGCGTTCGTGTGTGCACACACATTGGGGGAAGCATGCGTGGTGGAAGCTAGGACTAACAAGTCATTTGGATAATTGCAATTATTTACGTCAGAATGCTCACAAAATAGGAAAACATATGTTTGTGTCATACCAAGAAATAGTAGTGCCGATCGTAACAAAATGATTAAAGGCTAATTAATGAGATTTTATAAACACATATGTCAGTGGTGCTACCTATGTTTCTTTTTCTTTGTACCCGCTTCCAAAAAAATCGTGTACATCTTACATTATGTTGGTGCAGAGACTATGTGTAATTGGTATTTCTTGGATATTAATATATTTCCTTTATCAAAATAATAATAATGAGGCAACTGCTTAACAAATTTTCATCCCTACGTACGTTGGGGACCAGTGAGGCGGTGACTAGCTTCCCCCGCCTGTTGTGCTGGCCATTCTGCACCACGCACCATGCATAACTGTCAACATAGGTCAACGCAAGCGTCGGCCCCCATGCACCATGCCAGGCCTGCACTGCTGCCTATTTCGTCTCTCCATGCAAGAACCCGTGCCTATATAACAAGAGCATTCTCATGTACAATATATCATCCCCAGTGCTCATGCTCATCCACAGAACGATCCATTCATCCATCCATCGATCACCGCAGAGGAATACTCCCTCCGATCCATAAAAAATGTCGCCCACTTAGTACAAAGTTTGCACTAACTTAGTACAAAATGAACGACACTTTTTATGGATCGGAGGGAGTAATATTTACGTGGTTTTTTGGCAGCTAACGAACTAACACTTAATAAATATAAAAACTATTCCAAAAACTCTAACGAGAATTAGACGTTGCGAATTTATGTTTTTTTTGATAAATATATTTTAATAAATTTATACGGGGATAGCTATGGCACATATAAATAAAATTAATTTTTTTATTTTGTTTGCATAAATATTTTCTTATTTTCAGTCGCGTCCACTCCTAGGATGTGGTTGGATGCTCAAAAGGTATACATGAGTACTCCTATTATTAAAGGAATATGTTGGGTACTTAACAAATACTAGTGTGTTGTGCATCCTTGATGTGAGAGTTCCAGAATCCAGATGCAAGTGTTTGGTGCATCTTTAATCTGAGCGTTCCACCTCGTTTGTTGAGTGATCGTGTTGTGGATATATCATATTTTTGTTTGGTCCGGAGATGAACCCAGGATGCTTATTAATTAAATTGCCAATCAAATATATTGGTTTTACTTACACCATGCATGCTTTCAATGTAGTTGTATGACTTGTTTCGTACGATTATATATTTTTTCCTTCTCAGTCGACTTAGATCGTGTAAAACCATTATATTGGTTGCGTAATTCCTTCTTAGCACTCTACAATTGTGATCTATTTTGTTGTACTAACTATGATCTAGCGGCACTTGTTTAGGTATGTCTACGAACATCTAATAGTTCTGGTATCCTTACATACAATCTATTGGATATAATATGTGACGGGCTTCGTGGCAGCATATTAATCGTATTAGGGATGCCTAAGTGCTTTATTTTTGCTTCTTCGTTGGCCGATTCATTTTTCAACCTTGATTCGTGAATTGTAAACTTGATAATATCTGAAACTATGCAATGAAAGGTTGTGTGAACACTTGATGTAGAGGCCGGGGTCTCATCCCCATTTCAACAAAAAAATTATTTTGGTTACATACATCAAGAGGTGCTATCTATTAAGGTACAATTGTGATCTAGCGGCTATAATCTACATATGTGCATTGTTGTGATCTGACGTTTGTGATAACTAATACAAAATTGTGTATCGGATTAACAGGCGATTATTTTAATATGTGGTAATTTTTAGGATTTATATTCTCTATTTTGATCTTTTGAACAGTAATTAAGATGCACGGACATGTCTGCGCGCATGTGGTGATTAGCTAATCCATTTTATATATTTTATCTCTCGATATATGTTCAGGGACTAGACTTTGTGATTGCCGAAGCAAAAAAACGAGGACTCTACTTGATCCTGAGCTTGGTGAACAACTGGGACGCTTTTGGCGGGAAGAAACAATATGTGCAGTGGGCTAGAGATAAGGGCCATTACCTAGGCTCTGACGACGATTTCTTCACTAGCAGCATCACCCAACGTTTCTACATGAACCATGTCAACGTACGTTAATCTCGTATTTGACGTACGTGCTGCTGCACCAAGCATACATTTATTGGGTACGTGCATCCTCATCTGTTTATGTATGTGTGTGAAACAGAAAGTTCTCACAAGAGTCAACACCCTCACAAGGGTGGCGTACAAGGATGAACCGACCATCTTCGCATGGGAGCTAATGAACGAGCCTCGCGTCCCGAGCGACCTCTCCGGATGGACATTGGAGGTCAATCGATCAACACCAAACTAAGACATCGATAGCCAGCCGGCCAGCCTCAGTTCAGTTTGTACCACACCTGTTTATTATGACCATTAATAAATATTTTTTGATGGATGTGTAGGGATGGATCAAGTTGATGTCTTCCTATGTCAAGTCCATCGATCGCAACCACATGGTGGAGATAGGCCTGGAAGGGTTCTACGGCGAGTCCATGCCCGCTCGCAAGCGATTCAACCCAGGCTACACAGTTGGCACCGATTTCATCTCCAACAACCGCATTCCAACCGTTGATTTCGCCACCATCCATTCTTACCCCAACGAATGGTAACCAACAACATATCGATGGAGGTTTACTAGCTTTTGAGTGTCGTGTTGATATATTGCATGTGTTGGTTAGGTTGTCGGGGTCGAGGAACGCAACACAGGTGAAGTTCATGAAGAATTGGATGGCCTCACATATCGAGGATGCTGCGAAGGTGTTGAGGAAGCCCCTGCTGGTGTCGGAGTTTGCCTGGTCCGCGCAGTCGGACGGCTACACGGTGGCGGTGCGGGACCTCTACTTCCGCATGGTGTACGACGCCATCTACGCTTGCGTGCAAGAAGGGGGGCCGTGTGCGGGTGGACTCTTCTGGCAGGTGCTGGCGCCTGGGATGGAGGCATGGACCGACGGATATGAGGTGGTGCTCGAGCGCAGCCCCACCACCGCCGTTATCATCTCGCAAGAGTGCTCAAAGATCGATGGCTCCACACTGGCGGTCTAGCTCTAGCTAGTTTTATATGCATCCATGAATGCAACAACTCACACATTGTGGGGGAAGGCATGCGTGGAGGAATCAAGAATCACGAGTCACGAGAGCCATCAAGGTTGGATTTTAGTTATAGTCTTAGTTATTGCTTTTGTTTTATGTTGTTGCTCATTGTGATCTCTCTATAGTTAACTTCTCATAACTATCAATGAAAATCAGCAATCTACTGCTTTTCGTCAGAAAGAATTATTCACGTGAAGCGAAGATGTTCACAATCTAGCAATTTTTCGTTCAGTTGTGAGATGTTGTAGAACATACAGTATGTGCTAACCCAACAAATCTCCAATATCTAATCCATTGTGAAATCTGAATGAGTTAAGATACTATCATACTATCAAAATTTAATACTTCATTAGTAACAGTTGCAACATATGATCGATTCACGGTTGATGTCCCTTCATAGTAGAGAAGTAGAGCGGTGTGATCTTGATCTGGTTCTTTCGCCTTCAAAATGCCTGCATTTTTTTTTTGATAAAGAGCCTTATTACTTAAAAAGTTTAAGCATTACACCCGGCCTCTGCATAACAAGATGCACACAGCTGACAAATCCAAAGCGAACAAATAAGAATAACATAGGCCTAGTTACAAATCATATGATCCTGCACTCCGCCTATGATGGTGGACCAATACATAGACACTACTGCAGAAAGGCTTATAGCCACCAGGTGGTTAGTGACAGGCAAAACTATACACGTCACTAGTAAGCAGTACCAGCGACGGGTAAGAATAAGCCTGTCACTAGTACAAAACACTAGTGACAGGCACATAAAAGTGACTGTCACTAGTAGTTTTTAGGAAAGCTGCATGAGAGGGGAAATTATTTAGTGACAGACTGTCAGTGGTAACGGTATGATCAATAAAAGTGGCCGTCACTAGTTTTTATAAGTGGCCTTGTATTCCTATTCTGGACAAACCATTTAAATGTTATGGAGGAAACAAAATAAAAAGAAATTGAAACATAAAAGAAAAAAACGAAACCGGCTGAGCCAGTTGGGCCGAGGCCCAATTGTTCAGCGCATGCGCCAGCAACGGGAGCATCGATCGCCCCTGTTAATTTTTAAACACGGATGTTCTGCAAATTAGTTGTCTATGTGAATCAAAAAATAGTGCTCCGTACTACTCACTCCGTATCAAAATATAAAATATTTTAGACTTTCCAAATGCTAAAACATATTATATTTTAATACGGAGAGAGTAGGTTTTAATCAAATACGAGTATATCTAGCGGAAAAAAAAAAACTCGCGGGACATGCCAAAAAACACACGCGGGACTCGCTAATCTAGTGGACTTGGCCACGATCCTAAAATTTTGCATCGCGCATTTTCTCCATAACCATCCCCAGTTTTCTCCCGAGCCCCTCCTATCCCCCCGCCGACGCCGCGCCGCCAGTCCTCCTCGCCGACGCCGCGCCGCAACGCCTCCGTCTGCCTACACCGCCGTCGCACGCCCCCAACGCCGCAACACCTCCGGCCGTCGTCGCACGCCGCCGACGCCGCCGTCGCACGGCCCCCAACGCCGCCGACGCCGCCGTCACCGGGGCTGCTGCTGCTAGTAAAGGTACGACCTCTACATCGTCTTTCCGATCTGCGCTGGGCCTGCACGTCGCGTGTCATCGCAGTCTCAGTTGCGCCCCGGCCGCCGCCGGTCCGTCTCGTCCCGACAAGTCGCTACAGCGTCTAGCCCCTCTAGTGCACGGCTCGTGCGCCGCTAGATGACTTGGATCTCGTCGGCCAGGATGCGAACCGATCTTCACAGCAACCTGAATCGATCTAACCAGCGTTGCTTGTTGAGGTGTATTTAGCATCCTTTTCTTTTTCTGAATCTACGTACTGAAATACATTGTACAGAGAGTGATAGAAAAATCCCATGCTAAACAATTAAAGAGATAGAAAATTCTGAAATTATTGTAACATAACAATCATAGGGAAGCTCCATTAAAACTGGTTCTGACGGCATTGGATATAATTCTGGAAGGAGAGAAGAAAAATTAGAGATAACAAAATGCTTTGATTGTTTCTGAACTGATAAGTATAGTTACTGAAAAGAGAGTGGGTTTCTCTGCATGTCTGCAGTGGTTAAGGAACTGGAACTGATTTGCTTGAGTCCTCCCTTGTCAGGCTATGGGCGCTGTACCTAGTCAGAGAGACTAGACAGAATAAAGAACTTGCCAGTGTCGGAGTCGCTGATCCTATTCACATTTCTAGACAGAATAAAGAACTTGCATTTCTTACTTCCGCAGTACTAAAAGAATTGCCCATGTTTCAGTGGACCTTTGATTAATTTGATGTGAGGCATTTTTTCAGAAGAAATTTAATCTGAGACATGTTTGTATTGATGCAGTGTGATTCTGATCATGGATGCGGTGTCAATAACGATTATACCTATGTGTATCTCCATTATCTTTTGCTACCCTGTGCGTTAAAGTAAAAAGAGAAGTCGTATATTGGATACTCTATGGCTATTTCTTTTTTTACAGTGAAGTGGAGTGATACATTTATTTATTATTGTGGCTCCTAAATTTCTAATATACCATCTATTCTATCCTTTTTAATATATTCTATATATATTCTATTATGTGTTCCTCTCTTCGCAGACTGATAACGACAGTCTCTTGCTTATTCACAAATAATCAAATTCAAGAAGGTGAGATACACTCTCAGAATTACTTATTTGTCCTGTGAGAGTAATATGGTCTAATCATATATATTCGAAGTGCACAGTGTGATTTTAAAACAGAACATTAGATTTATTATTTTTCAGATAGTGTTGCAACTTGCAAGTTGGACAAATGATGAACCATACTAAAGTAAGTTTCTTCACTGTCAGCTTCCTTGCTTCCTATTGTTCTTCTGTACTATGCTTTATTATTGTTAAGATTATAGTTGCAAGGTAATCTATATTGAATCAATGGGTGCACAGTGTGATTATGAGGTGGAAATGAACATGTATCCTGCTCAAGGCAGGGAATTTCGCACACTAGATTTTTCCCTTACAGTTTTCTTGCGAGAAAACATAGGCAGTTTCCGTCTTTCCTGAATTAATTGAATTGAGTGACTTGATCCTTGCTGCATTTCATCTTATCTACTGAGTTAATTGAAAACATAGGCAGGGAATTCATCTTATCTACTGATCCTTGCTTTGACTTCAGTATCCTTTCCCTCATGGTGTCTTTATTGTGTGACCTTGACTCACGATGCATCAATATGGAGATGCAGCATATCCCATATTTTACATTGTGTAGACTAAATTTACAACCTGGCACTCTTTGTTCTGGTATATATGTTTTTTCGTAACTATCAAACTACTTGAGTGCGCATTCCATATCTGAAATGATTGTATGATATTGAGTAAAAGGGCTCAATTTCTAAGGATAAGTTAGATTCTGCCAATGGTTAACTTATTTATGTTTTGTACATTTGATAGAGTGTTGTTTCAAACTTTGGAATTCACAAATATATATGGGATGAATTGCAACTCTCTACTTAGCAGCATAACCTATTCGTAGCTTGACTGATATCCGCCATTACAAATGTACATTATTACTTCTAACTCCAAAGATATATCGCGGGGCATCATCTAGTTTCCCGGTGTTTATTCAGTAGCTACTTATATTTTGTGCACTACCCTGTGATAAATTTAAGTGATGTATTTCACCAAAGGATAAACTATTGTTCTCCTTTCCAGGTGTGTCATTGCTGAACTTTTCCTGGAGGACCCTATGCATAGAAAAGGTTTTTATGTTCTTCCTTGCTCTTTTAAATAATTTCCGTGTTTGATCTGAATTATTTTGGAGTTGGTACTTTTCTAATATAGAAGTTGAAGTTGACATGCCTGGTATTCACTCCTGAGCAATGACACATCCATGTTGCTCCTCATGGTGCCTGCAGAATTTACTTCTCGTTATATATAAAACCTATCATGATTTATTTTACCCCAAGCCCTACGAGGATACATATGGACAACTGTAAGTGGATGATGAATTTAATGCAATCATAGACAATGGGGTACTTGGTATTTCATGTAAAAAGATAGTTTCTGTGTGGACCTAAATCAGTTAAAAAGAACTTGACTAGTCTGTACATACACAATCCTTATTTGCTATTCATTGTGGATTATATATGTACAAGGACTTTACATTACGTGACAGATAATCATGTAGAAAATTCAGTCTCAATTTTAAATCTGGGAGACTCGTATATGTGATAGCTAATCTTAACTGCAATGTCCGACTTGGTTTCAGCCAAAGAATCTATCAGGTACCGTGTGCCGGACCCTGCCAAATCACCTTAACTATGCTATAGCTAGCAGAAACTTTTAAATGCATATGACTCTACATCTTTATCCAATTAGAAGAACAAATCTGTGTGAGATCGACCACTACTATTGGCCACTGATTTGTTTATTTAAAGACAGTGTTCAGTAAGATACCAGTTTGTATTCATTTTCTGGTTCATCCGCTACTCATCACCATGAGCATCCTAACATACTTTACTTGATACAGGTAGAGAAGACACAGGAAAATTTTGAAATGATACATGACATGATGATAAGTGGCTTAGCAAGTATCCGGGGAGAAAGGCATTGGAGAACAAGCTACAAACTCACCGAGAGAATCTTGGGAGAAATAACAACAAATTGTTTGTATATTGTGCTATCGATGTCAATTCCACTTTGTAGTACTTATGATAATATTTGTGTTACCTATGATTGTTTGTGATCATATTGTGTTATAAATGTGCAAATGCAATATATTTTTAATTTTATTTCTTAAATATATACCACTGACGGGCAAACTACCAGACTTGCAAAGGACCCGTCGCTGCTAAGATCATACTACTGAACTGTGAAAACTAACTAGTGACAGGCATGAATAAACGACTGTCACTAGTAAACAAATACTAGTGACGGGCAAGTGCCCATCACTAGTAACCTATTACCAGTGACTAGTTATCAGTGACGGGCACCTTGCCCATCACTAATGTGCTTTTTGGGCCTGTCACTGGTAGGCTATTCTGCAGTAGTGAGATCACGCTGCCACCCATGTGGGATAAAAATGTCCCTCGCCGTAGTCTCCAGTCGCGCAGACACCTCCATAAAAAGGTCTCGAAACTCCACGCGTTGTAATATGGACCACGAACGGAGCAAACTTGTGCACCGGTATATTACCTGTAAGTGAGAAACATTTTTATTGCTAAAAACCTTATCATTTCTACAAAGCCAAAGCGACCAAATAACGGCTATCGCTCCCACTCTTATAATGGTTCTATATTTGTGATCAATTCCATGCAACCAGTTACCGAAAATATTCGCAACCGATTTTGGAGTATACAAATTAGAAGCAATTTGGATGGTTGACCATATAGAACACACAACCTTACATTCGAAGAAAAGGTGTTTTATCCTCTCGTTGTGTAGACAGAAAACACACTTTCTACTTCCTTTCCAATTACTCTTAACAAGGTTATCTTTGGTGAGAAAAACTCCTCAACGAGCATACCATGAGAAAATTTCAATTTTTAAAGATACTAGCAAAGTGCCCGTGCGTTGCCACGGGTACATTTTATTTAAATAGACACGAACATATAGACACGAACATACTTCTTTCTAGGATGGAATCATGAGATAATTTAAATCATTTTATCAAATTATGCAAATTTCTGCACATTCTTTATTAAATGAATGTGTTATCTTCGTCTTGCTAATACATATGCATCAGAGATCAGACCAAAACTACATTCAGTTGTTTAACAAATTATGGATCAAAAACCTTGACCAACAACAAAAGCTAGGTTTTACGTTATAGATGGCACATGGAATGGAATCGCTGACACACCATCGACTTGGAGATGACAGTGCCGAGTGCGCCAAAATTGAGAGATAATGAACACGTCACCGTCGTCCCAGCGAGTAGATCTGTAGATGAAATTGTATATTTTCGTATTTCTCCGGTGTACGGATTTTGCTGCACATGCGTAATAAGGTTTATCTTTATTTAGAAGAGAAGTTTGAGAAAAATATCTTCTGTTCTTGTAGGCATATATATCCGAGGGCACCTAATCACAAAAAGGAAAACAAAGTGGAGTACATATATTTGTAACCGAGGCCATCAAAATTTAAATCACATGAATATTATCCGTGCAAACTAATCAAGGTTTGTTAATATATGGCAGAGAGAGAAGACGGAGGGCAGCGTGAGAGAGGAGGAGCAGCTGCTTCTCAAGAAGGAGATAGGAGAAGGGGCGAAGGGGAGAGAGAGACATCGACTACAGCGCAGTAGGTAGAAAAGCAAGAAATCAGTAGCAACCATAGCGTGCACGCTCGGCCGAGAGAATATCAGGGGCACCAAGCCACCAAGAGAGAAAGAGAGCAGCAGCAGCAGCAGCAACGACGACAGTGCCATGGGAGAGATTCGCCAGCTGCACCCCGGAGCACAGCACGGGAACTTGCCGCCTTGCCGGAGGTACCCTGAAGCGCGGGATGCTGGTGGAGATTCAGCGAGGCCGGAAGCGGAGAGCGCACCGGATGCCAGGCCAGCAGGTTCATGAGCACGAACTTCAGCGCCTCTTCCGCAGAAAAGACCTCCGCCGCAGCTGGAGGAGCCACGCCTCGGGGCTTCTCGCCGGCGGAGCGGAGCAGCCGGAGGTTGGGCGGAGCAGGGCGCGGACGGAGCCGGAGTGGCGTGGGCCGGCCGGAGGAGCTCGGGCAGCCGGCTGGCAGGCGAGGCGGGCCGTGCGCGTGCGAGGAGCTAGACGGGCGCCGAGCCGCCAGAGCCGGACTGGACGGGCGCCACTCGGTCGCGTGCGTGCGCGTGCGAGGAACTGGACGGGCGCCGAGCCGCCGGAACTGGACTGGACGGGCGCCGAGCCGCCGGAGCCGGAGCCGGACTGGACGGGCGCCGCTCGGCCGCGTGCGTGCGCGTGCGAGGAGCTGGACGGGCGCCGAGCCGCCGGAGCCAGAGAAGGGCGCGGAGCAGCCGGAGGCGCGGGCGCGGAGGAGAGGTACGGAGGGAGCCGGCCAGCTGAGGTGCGCGGGGGCGTCGGCCGCGCGTGCGCGTGCGAGGAGCTGGACGACTCGAATCATTTTTTTTACTTACCGTTGCGAAACGGTATCGCTGTTTTGGTCGCCGACGTACCAACCATCAATCACCTATTGCAATATTATAGTTTAGATTTTCATCTTCCAAAGTTTCTCATATTTATCCACTGGCACGTCGCTTTGGATGAGGGCTCTATATATGGAATCCACTGAGAAGCGACCGTTCTCATTAAGGGTCCATCGAAATACATCCGACCCAGTAGAGAGCTGAATCATGGCTAATCTCCCCAAAAGAGTGTTCCATGCCTCAAGTCTAGGTCCGATCAAATCTCGTCTGAACGTCATAACTGGAGGAGATGTCCGCATAACCTCAGCTAGCGTCTCACTCTTATGACGAACAACATTGTATAGAGCTGGATATTGGTCCTTTAGAGGGGCGTTTCCCGGCCATTTATCCTCCCAGAACCTAATTTCCGAGCCATCTCTAATAGCGAATTTTCCAAAGCGAAAGAAAAACTTCTTCATCGCCATGAGTCCAACCCAAAGGTGTGAGTCACTTGGTTTCCATACCACTTGTGACAACGCTTTTGAACCGACGTATTTGCGCCTTAGGAGTGTTTGCCATGTCCCCTCTTCCGAGAGTAGATTAAAAAGCCATTTCCCTAGAAGGGCCGAATTATTAACCTGCAGATCATGGATACCGAGTCCATCTTGATCTTTGGGTCGTCAAACAACGTCCCACCGTGCCAATCGATATTTCTTTTTCTCGCTATCCCCTTGCCAAAAGAATCTTGAACAAAAATAATCTATTTTCTTCAAGACTCCTTTGGGCAACTGGAAAAAAGATATCATATACAGTACCATATTACTGAGGACTGAATTTATGAGTACCAAGCTCCCACCTAAGGATAACAATGTACCTCTCCAACTGGCCAATCTCGCTTCGAATCGCTCCTCAACATGTTTCCATTCGGCATTAGTCAGTCTCCTGTAGTGAATAGGTATACCAAGGTACCTAATCGGAAAATGACCTTGTTCACAACCAAATAGATCAGCATATTGAGTCGCAAACTCCTGGGCTTCGCCAAAACAAAACAATTCACTTTTATGGAAATTTATTTTTAACCCTGATAATTGCTCGAACGCTGACAGAATCAGTTTCATGTTCATAGCTTTATCCAAGTCATGTTCCATAAACATAATTGTGTCGTCCGCATATTGGAGAATAGATAGGCTGCCATCAACCAAGTGTGGGATGACTCCTTCAATCTGTCCATCCAATTTCGCCCGATCAATCATGACCGCTAACATATCAGCCACTATGTTAAATAGTATCAGTGATAGTGGGTCTCCTTGCCTTAGTCCTTTCTTTGTCTGGAAGTAATAACCAGTATCATCATTTACTCTAATGGCCACACTACCTCCAGTAACAAAGTCCCGAATCCAGGCACACCATTCCTCCGAAAAGCCTTTCATACGCAGAGTCTGTTTGGAGAAACTCCCAATTGACCTTGTCGTATGCCTTTTCGAAGTCTATTTTAAAAATCACTCCATTCAATTTCTTGCGGTGCATCTCATGAACTGTTTCATGCAGTATTACTACAGGGAAAAGACATGGTGTGCATGGTGGTAGCTACACACCCTAAGTTTGACCGAAACATATCTGCAAAGGTAAAAGGAGATTACTCAAAGTGATCAGGAGGATGTCACTACTAGAGTTGATAGAAATATTAAAAAGTGGTTTGAAATTTTTTCAAGTTTTTTCCTGGCCGTTATTATTATTTTCAAAAGTCAACAAAAAAGTCAACCAGTTTTGTACACAAAATAACTTAACAAAAAATATTTTTTTCAAAATTCCAAAACCAGTTTTGTACACCAAGATTCTATATTCTAGTAAGTGAGCAAGCTAAAATGGGGATATACGACTTACATCACCGTATAAAACATGGGTGTGTAGCTACCACCATGTGTAGCAAATTGTCTCTCATTACTACACCATCGAGGATATTCCTCCCTTGCATGAAAGCCGTTTGTGTAGGTCTAACGACATGATCAGCGACCGAATTCAATCGAATGGTTGCCACTTATTGAAAATTTTGAAACTAACATTAAGGAGGCAGATAGGTCTATACGGTTGGATCCTCTCCGCATCATTAATCTTAGGCAACAAAATAATCTCCCCAAAGTTTAGGCGAAAAAGCTCTAGCTGCACCGCATGCAAATCATTAAACATAGCGAGCAGGTCAGGTTTGATGATATCCCAAAAGTTTTGATAAAACTCAGCTAGGAATCCATCTGGTCCTGGAGCCTTGTTATGTTCCATCTGAAAAACCGCTTTTCGTACCTCTTCTTCGATGAAGGGTGCAGTAAGGAAAGCGTTTTCCTCATTAGAAACCTGAGGTATATCATCTATTCGAGACTCGTCCGGAGAGAAGTTACCTTCTTCCGGCGCCCCGAATAAACCCTTGCAGTACTTACTGATATACCTTTTTAACTCTTCCTATCCTTCAATCAGGTCATCTTCTTGATGAAGTGAATGAATAAGTTTCTTTCTATGTCTACCATTGGCGACATTATGAAAGTATCTTGTATTTGAATCACCTTTAAGAATGAACTTAGCCTTTGATCGTTGATACAATTTGATTTCCTCCTCACGTAAAAGTTTTGCTATAGCTGCGTTCGATTGACATTTAAGTTCAATCTGTTGCGTGGATAGCGGTTGACTTTCCGCGATCTCTTCGAGTTCATCAATAATGGCCGACAGTCGAGCTTTTTCTTTTTTAAGTAACCTAGTTGTGTGTCGCGCCCATCCTCGAAAGTGTGTGCGTGTGTTCCGCATTTTGTTATTCCACCTTTGTATAGGAGTAGCGCCACTAACTGGCCTTTCTTCTTTAACCATCTCCCCGAAGCCCTCCCGATGTAACCAACCCAATTCAAATTAAAGTAGTGTTTTTCGTTTGGTTTCGGAGGTCCTGCGGTCAAAAGAATCGGGGCATGATCCTATAATGCCTCAATACGTTCTAGAGCGCGTACATACACCATAGGATATTTTGATTCCCAGTCCGTGTCCATCAGTTTTTTTTACCCGGTCTAGTTTTTCGTATGTTGGCTCCGAAAGGCTGTTTTCCCAAGAGTACTGCCTTCCTGTCATGTGACCTCTCTTAAATCCAAACTGTCTATGACAGCATTGAAAAGAAAATGGCAATGACCATCGAATCGACCTCTGCTTTTCTCGTGTCGGAATCTGAGCATATTAAAATCCCCCTATAAGAATAGGGTGTGGGTTATCTTTAGCTAGATTAACCAATTCACGCAGAAAAGCCGCCTTATATTCCTCCTGGGCTGCCCCATACACGGCCACCAAACTCCATATGAAATTATCAGCTTTGTTTCAGATGTGAAACT
>QRDG01000329.1:0-25108 GCA_012064385.1 Puccinellia tenuiflora | reverse complement strand
TTCGAGCTAAATGAGCCGAGCTTTTAACGAGCTGAGTAGCCCGCAAGCTTCGAGTTTTGTTCCAGGCCTAGTGGCACCGATCGAAGAGAAGCTAGTCCAACACTGACTAAGGTGGTTTGGGCATATCCAGCGGATGCCTCCAGAAGCACCAGTTAATAGTGGGATTCTAAAGGGCGGGGAAAATAGGCTGAGGGCGACCAAAGTTGACATGGGAGGAGGCGGTAAAAAAGGAACTTGAGGGATTGGATTGTACCTAGAGATTTGGCTCTTGATAGGACTGCATGGAAATCAGCAATCCACGTGCAGGAATCTTAGTTTACTCACACTTTGTTAGTTAATTTACCTTTTCTCTCTCTTCCTCTTTTTGGTTTCCATATGTTTTTGTTGGGTTTCATATCTAGCCTACCCCAACTTGCTTGGGAAAAAGGCTTTGATGTTGTTTGTTTGTTGATTTTAAGGAATTTCTTTGACTTACATTTACAGGTCTTGCCGATCATGGAAACTACCACGAGTTCTGCCGTCTCCTGGGACGTTTTAAAGTGAACTATCAGGTTGTGACTCTGTAACTTAAACTAAGAATGACCCTACTTCATTTCTTGGCTGTTCTGTAACCAAGGATATGTTTGTATTTGTATCTTTTAGCATTTGTTAGAATACATACAAACTTTTCCTTTGTGGAAACGCTAGTGATGTTGGATGCATGAATAGTACAATTTTGGTGTTGTAGCTTCTCGATATCTTTTAAGCATTATCATTGAAGAAAAACAGTTAAACAGTGACTTGAGTTCCATCATTCTGTGCTGTGACTGCTGATGTATTCTTTATGATGTTTAGCCAAACAAGCACTGCTGTACTTGATGGAACAACGAATTCATATCATGTTTATTATCCTTGCCATAGTCTTGAGTGGTGAACTGTTGTGGATATGATTCCTCATGCATGGCAACATGAGCAGATTTGTTGCGTGTCACGCTTTCACTGAAGATTTTTTTTGGGTTCATGTTTGCAAACTTGTTGCTTGAAAGTGACACTTCTCAAATTGGTATTGTGATAGGTCCAAATGTTGTAACCAAATACACCTCGCATCAGTGAGCTATGGCTCATTACTGTTCGTTGTTATTTTCATTTTGTCGATTTACAAGTCCGAAAGTTAAAAATATAATTTTAATGATCCTTTCCTATTTTGAGTTTGTTTGGTTGTGATACTTGCTGAGAAGAAAGCAACTTAATCTAGGGTTTGTCGTTGAAGCAACATTTGGTCAAACTGTATTATAATTGTTCTGTGATGTTAGTTTATTTTTCTGGATCCAATCTGTGTCGGCTCGAGAGGGCCACAGCATTGACTTCCAGGTGATTTGGTTGTTATCCATTTTGGGCAAAAAATTGAAATATATTACATCATATTTGTACTGGTTATATGATCGATATGCGATCTCCCACAATAATAGGGACATCTTTCAGGCTAGGAATGAACCCATTTGTGATAAAATGTTTTTAGCATTTAATGTACTTATGTTTTGCAGTTATCAGAGCTTCTGAGTGTCGAGTTTTATGGTGAATGGATTGGTCTTGTAGCAGAATTTACAACTAAATCGTTGCTATCATGGCAGGTTTGTCTGTTTTCTTGCCCAGTTACTAATTATCATTGATTGTTCAGTTATTAATTATTGTTAATTGTTGTGTGTGTTATGACTTTGGTATGCCATTGATCAATTATTTTGTAGTGGGCCAGTAACAGTGTCTACTATCTTTTAAGCCTTTGGTCAAGACTGGTGACATCTTTGCCTTACTTGAAAGGCGATACACCAAGTCTGCTGGATGAAACTGTGCCCAAAATTACGGAGGGTTTTATCACTTCCAGAATTAATTCTGTTCAGGTACGCCTTGTGAGAGATCAATTGCTCCTTCTATTTCAGTCCACTAACAGACATCATTCTTACTATTTTGTTATTTCTGTTCATCACAGGCCTCATCAGATTCAGATAATCCGTTGGATAATGCGGAAGGTCTCCAGGATCAGCTGGAGAGTCTTCCTTATCTTTGCAGATTCAAGGTTGCTGCTACACCATGAATTTTTCGTTCTGATTTTTTAAATGTTATCTGTCTGTTCAAAACTTTGATTTGACTCATCTTTGAAATCGTGGTCAGCTGAAAGTAAGATGACTTGATTTCTTTCTTAATTCGACACGTTCCTTTAGTAGTATATATTATTCCCTATTCCAGCTTGTAAGTAAACATGGTTCAAGGTTTGCATGCGTCAGTTTGGTTGAGCATATGAGTTGTACCTTTCTTCTTACAGCTATTACTTTTATTTGTTAAGATGTTGATAAAATGTTGGCAACAACACAATCTTCTCTAGATTGAGTGCTTTGTTCAAATTTGTAGTCTACAGAAAGACCAGATGAGCATCTTAGTCTTCCATCTTGTAGCATTTGTTAATATGCCCACAAAATTTTACCAACTGCACATGTCATTTCGATTGCTTTGTTCAAATCCATGTTGTGGACTGTCTTTAGGTGTAACCCCCTCCCGTCTAATATTAACCTTTTAACGTCTATGATGGCATTTAGGTGTAATTCATCCATAATTCATTACCTTTAGAAATCCTGATAACTCCCTCACGTCTAAAACTAACTCTTTTCAGATTATGATTGCATTTAGGTGTAGTTCATCCATAATCCTTTACCTGCTCAATTTCTTGTGAATACGACTATTTTGTTCCGATGCAAAGTTGTAGCTGTTTGCCCTTCTGCTTAGGTCTTTTTGGACTTGCATAAATTGTTTCATATTGCATGCCTTGATTAATTTTCTTTGATGAGTTGCAGTATGAAAGCTGTAGCCGTTTCATCATAAATATCATGGAGCCTCTTCTGCAAGCTTATACGGTATGTCATGTTGTTTCACGCATTATTGTTTTCCAGAAGAGACTCAAAGTAAATACTTTTACAGGCAAGGTCAGCAGCTCCTGGAGATGTAGCTGAGCTGTCTGTCATTGAAGGGCAGATTGCATGGATGGTCCACATAATTGCAGCCATTCTCAAGATCAGACAGACTGTTGGTTGCAGGTGAGCATTAAGTTTATTTGCCTGTTTGCCTTTTTTGTGCTATTCTTTTCACAAATTAATTTTTTCATTTTCTTCTGCAGCCAAGATTCACAGGAGTTATTCGATGCAGAACTTGCAGCCCGCGTGCTTCAGCTGATAAATATTACCGACACAGGGGTGCATGCACAGGTTAGTTGAAAATTATTTTTCACTTGACATGAGTTGCGAGTTGCCTAGTAGTGTGCTTGCTGGCATGACGATTTTCCAATTCTAAGGGCTATCTGCTACAGGCGGCTATATACACAGTATTGGGTGTTAGACATGCCTTTTCAATTTTTAGAAATTTCCTTTTTTGAATTTTTTTACAGGTAAACAGTGTTAATCATTTGCCGAACTACACCATAAATGGATAACTAACTATTTCTTGATCCTTGGAAAAATATAGTTGCTCTGCTCTGAACGAGTAAATTTGTGCTCCTTATAGCCACCATAAAAAATCACTGATCCAACCTGTTAGTCTTCTCTTTTGAGGCAAAATAAGTTGAATGTGAGTGTAAAGAAATGGTTGGAACAACAGCCCCTGTAAACACTTACTGTCTAGAGTGGCACAAACCAGGATATCCTATATGATATTTTTTGGAATAGAATGCAAAGAAAATGGACCAAAATCCCGCCATGAAAGTGGCACAAACCATGACATTATCCTATAGTTTGGAAAAAGGCATTAGCCAATCCCAGGAATGGAGGGTAGAAGGTATGAGTTCGACAGTAGGTTAGCCCATAAGCCATGGAGGTATAAGAAAATTGGTTACGGAAAGAAGGTTACGGCAGTGTCGATCAAGGGGGTTCGACAGTTGGTTAACCGGAATTTAAAACCACCGATTCTATGAAATTATTTTGGTTATTCACAGATGCCAGCTGATTTAACAACCAAAAACTGAAGTACAAGAAAAATTTGTTGATTTGGCTTCAGTTTTGGTTTTTCATTTTTTATGCCCACCCCTGGGCTAGAGGTAGATTTGGTGGATTGGAGTGGAGATTGTGTCAATGTGAGTTAGGACCTAGAAAAAACATTACGGCAGTTCTTGCATTGGCTGGGCTAAGCAAACTCAATATCATTCTGAACTTCCACCTAAAGATCTCAACCTCTAACTGCCTTATATAAAAGATGACTTTCAACAATTAAAGATTGTTAGATTACTACTAGGAGATTCCTACCTTCTTTAGGTGGACGGTGCTAGTACTGGTAGAGCTATGGCCTCACATCAGTCACATGGTATCAAGATACTATGGTTTCGGATCACTTCTACCTAAGAAGTATTGGTTTCATATGCAGACATCGTACTTGACAGATATTGCCTCTTGTTGACTCAAATTTCTTCCATGCATAGGTCCTAGTCGATAGTTGCTCTGGACTTGATTGCCCAGCAAGTAGCAAATAACTTGGGAAAATAACAATATATCATGCAGAAAAACACAATCTCCATGGGAGCTAAGAGTATGGTCCGATTGTCGTTGCGGTGGCTTCTCAAAAGCACTTATATTTTATTTTTGGATACACCATTTACTGAGAGCATTTTTCTTTGGGGATGTAACAGAAAATTGACACTGGAATCAGTAAAGATTAGCACAGCAACTATTCCTTAAAGCCATTTTCTTGCCTTTTGTTTCCGTTGCCCTACCAAGGCAGTTATATTGCTGTTTTGCTGAACTTGCCTGATTTTTGTTCTTTCCTTCTTTTATGACACGCTCTCAAATCAGAGATTTACTTTGCTTATCATACTAGTTATTATTATAAGCTTCACAGGCTTATTGGGTGAAATACGGAATGAGAACTGATTGTATTCTCCTTGCAGAGATACCAAGAATTAAGCAAGCAAAGGCTTGATCGAGCTATACTTATCTTTGTGCAAAATTTCAGAAGGTCGTATGTAGGGGACCAAGCCATGCATTCTTCAAAGGTAAGCGAAATGCCATGACAGATTAATATTATTCGTACTGCATTTTTATATACCTTCCTTTCATATCATAAAGGATTGATTCTTTGCTGCAGCAGTTGTATGCAAGATTGTCTGAGCTTCTTGGACTGACTGACCATTTAGTTTTACTCAACGTTATTGTTGGGAAAATAGCTACGAATCTCAAGTGCTATGCTGAGGTGAGTATCTACTGATTTTGACTTTGACTTTAATCTATAAGCTCTTGCTGACCTTTGATTTGTTTACAGTGTGAGGATGTAATTGATCATACTCTGTCACTGTTCCTTGAGCTTTCATCTGGGTAAACTTCTAGATTTATGTATTAAGTTTCTATTTTCTCGTGTTACCATGTTCCGCATGATGAAAACTCTTCATTTTGTATTGCCATAACAGCTATATGACTGGAAAGCTTCTTCTCAAGTTGGAGAGTACGAAGTTCATCATTGCAAATCATTCTGTAAGTGCCTCGCACTAGCTTTCATTTTATATGTTCTCTGTGCTCCTCAGTCTTATAAATGTTTTCATTTTCACTATTCATCCTGCCAGCGGGAAAATTTTCCGTTTCTTGAAGAATACAGGTGTGTCCGCAGTAGAACAAACTTCTATTACATCCTTGGCTCCCTGGTCTTCATGGAAGATGGCCCAGTAAAATTCCGGAGTTTCATGGAGCCACTTCTGCAGGTCTATAGCTAGTTATTTTATGCATATATCATATATGTTTTTTTTATCGTATTCTTATCTGATTTTATTTTTTGTTTTCACTATAGATTGCAGTTAATTTAGAGGCAAGTGCCGATGCTGCTTTCCGGACTGATGCTGTAAAGTACGCATTTACTGGTTTGATGAGAGATCTCCGAGGAATCGCGATGGCCACAAATAGGTAAACTCTCCGAATGTACAGAATGTAAGTGTGCAACAGTTCCTACCTTCCGGAAACTAACTGCGCCTTTGTTAATGTTATCCAGCCGCAGGACTTACGGGCTCCTATTTGACTGGCTGTATCCATCTCGCATGCCGCTTCTATTGAGAGCCATTTCCCTGTTGACCGATGAACCAGAGGTCACCAATCTTTATTATAGTTACATTTTGTAGAACTCTGTGCTGTTCTTGAGCTTAACTTATTACCTAGAACCCCAGGCTATAAATCTTTTATTCAGTTGCTCAAAAACATCATCATGTGCAGGTTACCACACCTTTATTCAAGTTCATGTCCGAATTTGTTTTGAACAAAGCTCAGCGATTGACATTTGATTCGTCATCACCAAATGGGATCCTTCTATTTCGAGAGATAAGCAAGCTTATTGTGGCTTATGGTTCAAGGATTCTATTACTTCCAAATGGCACTGATATTTACGCAAGGAAATACAAAGGCATATGGATTTCATTGACTGTTCTTTCAAGGGGTGAGCATATGAATTGTGTTTTGAAACATGTTGTTTTATAAACTGCAGGTTGCTTACATTTTATTCTGATGCCAACTTCATTGTTTGACACAAACTATTGAATTACTTTCATAGTAGACTTGTTTCGGCTCGAGTGGACAGTGGTTCAGGATTTACTTGACTTTTTTGTAGTTCCATTACATAATACGGTTCAACTGTCAAAAGCTGCAGTTTCCATTGAGCTGGATTATGATAGTCCAACTTCCCCAACTAGCCATTTTGTATTTTTCTCTTTGGTCCAATTTTCTCTAATTTCCACAGCAGATTATAAAATAAAATTAGTTCAGCAACCACAAATTGAACTTAAGTCGTAGTGCAAGTTAGTCAGTTCCATTTATGATTAGTCAGGAATGTTAATAACAATTATAAATATTGCACTACCGAACTATCACGTTGGATTGGGACTAAGGGTGGCAACAGGGTCCTCTGTGGGACACTCCGGTGTCCCCTTCCCGCCGACGTAAATCCCCGCCCCTGCTAACCCCACTAAACTTAACGCACGTTCTGCACGACGCTGTCAGCTGCTCGGAGGCTCCCTTGCTCCTCGGGATGGGTTGGGAAAAGATGGCCGGATTGAGATGCGCCAGTGGCTGCCACTCTAGGTGAGAGAGGGAGAGGGGTAGAGAGATTTTGGGGGTGAAAATGAGGACCTGTTTGCGTTGTGGGTTTCTCATGGCTAGAAGTTACACTGACATGCAGGGTCCCCATGGAGGCTTCATGGGGAAATTCGCGTCCATCGTGCCCTGTTAAGCTATCGGGTACCTTCCCTGCTATCCCCACGGGGCGAATTTGCCCCACATCCCCGATTCGTAGCGGGTAAATACCCATGGTACCCGGCCCCACGAGGAAAACCGCCAACTTGAATTGGGATCTTGTTGAGTGTTGACTGTTTCGATTAGCGTTTGGACTGAGCAACACCAGTGGAATACTGGCAAGTAGCTGATTCCACCTGTTTCTGCTCAAAATGGCTAGGAGTACCCTGTTCCAAATGGAATTAGGTTTTAATGCAACATGTTACCTGAGCTATGACCTATTCCAGACTACCCTGAAACAAAAATTTCTGAGTTGTGACTTTAATTGGTAAATTTGTGGATCACCGATTTTTGGCTAGTTCCTATGGAAGACTATTGGTGGGAAACAATTTCTTTCTGGTTTTGTTATTCTTGGCCAGGTTCTAGGAAGGTCTTGTGTGGCTATGCTATCAACCTTAGTTTTGTTTGTATTTTAAAATTAAAATACGATAATAGTTTTTTGCACGAAGAAGAATATTGGTTGTGTTCCACTTAAGTGTGAGCTTATTGGTACACTTATACTTCATTCACTTCAGATATTAAACTCACATTGCAGACTTCTAATGTCCTTGCTGATTATTTTACTGTTCTTGTGACTGACATTCACTTCAATTGTATTTGCAGCCTTATGTGGGAACTATGTCAATTTTGGTGTGTTTGAGCTTTATGGTGACAGAGCACTTGCAGATGCCCTTGACATATCTTTAAAGATGACCCTCTCAATTCCATTGTCTGATATATTGACATTTAAGAAGGTAATTAATTATTCATTATCGTTGGTAATTTAGTTTTCATTTGTTTGCTGTCATATGCGACTGCTTATCTTATTATGTTTGTTCGCTATCTTAAAATATTTGTGCTAAGTTCTATAGCACTGAATGTGCATAGGAACAATGGACACGTATCATTAGCAGAGGCAACAGTTAGGTCATTAGAAACTTGACCTAAATTTTAGCATCAATACGGTTGAGTTAGTTTTGTTTTATATATTTAGTCCCATGTATTTACATGGTGGGTGTGTTTTGTTTTGTTTTGATTTGATAGGGACCTTGGTTAGGACTGGGATTTTTAAATTTGGGCCAGAATTGCAAGTTCCATATTTGTGCTATTTTGACAAGCATATTTTAATGGGTTACCATTCATTTATTATGTATGTGCCAAAATGAAAATTCAAAAAATTGTGAGTAAAAGCTCATAGAAATTACGAGAAGCAAACATGAAACACAAAATGATCTATGGCAAAATACTGGGGTACAGGATCTTTTACTGAAACGGTTTCAGGAAGCTTTGATGTTGCATCTGTATTCCAACCCTTATAATTCTACCTTTCATTTAGGTTTATTATTAGAGAAATAGGAGACTGGATGGTAAGACATATTCTTCGTTTGTAATTAACCTGTATTTTTGCAGTATGCTGGTATGATAGGTCATGTCTGAGTAGTTAGCAATATCCTTTGTTTTGTAGTTTGGATCATGTTTGTGTAGTTAAACCATCAGGCTCTACGTAGGCCAGATTTGTTGTTTCGACTGATTTGGTCATATGCAAATACATGGATCTGGACACAGTGATGCAGATCTTATGAGAACCCCCTTATTTTTATGGTCAGCAAGATGCGTCTATTTTACATTTCATCTGTAGAATCAGTCAGAATAAGCTTTTGGTTTGTTTCAGCTATCAAAAGCATACTATGGATACATGGAAGTTATGTTCAACAACCATATCACTATCAATTCTGTTCTCAATTTGGATACAAGTACCTTTGTGCATGTTGTCAGCACACTTGAATCTGGCTTAAAGGGATTAGATACGGGGATATCAACACAGGTATGTCGCTATGGATCTTTTACCACTTTTGTGCATATTTGTCAGGATGCGTTTGCCTGAAGCTAGTTTCTCACTCTTTTTGTTGCAATGAAAGTTTGTTTAGTACTTCTCTAATAAGAAGAATTGTGATGTTTCATTATGGCAGTGCGCTTCTGCTATTGATAGCTTGGCAGCTTTCTATTTTAACAATATAACTGCTGGTGATAATCCTCCATCACCAGCTGCACTGAATCTTGCTCGGCATATTGGGGAGTTCCCCAGTTTGTTTCCCCAGGTTTGTGATGGTAATGTTTTCCACCATATTCTGAAAGGTTAGTATGTAATAATAATAACATTGTTTCTGCAACAGATGCTAAAGACACTTTTTGAAATCATTATCTTCGAGGATGCGGGTAACCAGTGGAGTCTCAGTAGACCAATACTGAGTCTAATAATGATCAGTGAACAGGTGCCTGCATATTGTTATCTTTATTATGTCATTATTAATCCTTCTTCTGTTTTCATTTTTGTTCTTCCTAGTTTATATAATTTTCGTAAATTTGGTTTTGTTTTATTTTGGTGTGCAGATGTTTAGTGATCTGAGAGCGCAGATATTAGCGTCACAGGTTAGCGTTCTCCTTTGTTCTAAGTTCATTGTACACTCTGCTTCCCTCTTATTTGGTGTTTCTTCACTTGTTGAACTTCTAAGTTGCCGTCTGTGGTTTAGGCCTTTATTCATTTTGATGTTGAGACTTGAGAGGACATAGTTTTATTGAGTAAATATCAGAAAACTGCACTATGTAGCACAACTGTCACAAAACTACACTTGAGCATCATTTTACAGAACTAAACATGTGAGATGTCAGAAAACCTCACTTTACAGCATGTGATGTTGTCACGGAACTGAACTGAACACCTATATTTGAGATTATTTTAAGACAAAAGTGAATTCTGGGAAATTGTTGCTTGCTTTTATAATTTTGACGAAACAAATTTATCAGGAAACTAATATTTGAGATTATTTTATGACTACCATGTCTGTATAAATCTTTGGTATTAATAGCTTATTACACTTCACGGAATAAGATTGTACACCTGAGTACATACCTGATTAAGTAGCAAATGTGAAACATGTCATCTCACTAGAGTTAAGTTTGCATTTTAGATTGATTCAATACTTCATTTTTATTTTGTTACTGCTGTAACTAACACAACGGATGATTATTATCGACCTCAGAACTAATGCACCTGTTCGCTGCAGCCTGTAGAGCAGCAACAACGTCTCTCGCTGTGTTTCGATAAGCTCATGACTGATGTCACAAGGAGCTTGGAACCGAAGAACAGAGACAGATTCACTCAAAATCTCACAACATTCAGACATGATTTCCGAGCGAAGTAACAGTGTTCAGAATTAGCTGCCAGTTGGAAGAGGCGCTTCTGCTTTGTTGTAAATACCCAGCTTGTTTTCATCTTAGGAATCACCATTCGTTGGGAAAAAGAACTTGTTCTCAGAAAACTCAGTTTAGCTTGCATAGGCTGAACAAGGGTTCTGTTGCTGCATGCTGTGGTGAAAATCAGTTGTAAATCTCTTAGCTTGTTGTCCGTATCAGAAGGGTGAATGGTGGGGACTGACTTGTTTTAGATCTGCATCCCTTTGCTTGTATAGCAACATTCATCGTGATTGCTGTTTCCCCAAGTTGTTAGGGGGACAACAGCAGTCACTTACCTAATTCATTGATTAAAAAGTTAGAAGAAAAATGATGTAAATGGCCATGGTGGCTAGCTAAATGGTGGAAATGATAGTCTGGAAGAAAGGGGAGATCTTTCCCTGTGTACATCAGTACCGTCTATTAACATCTTTTGTATAGATCAGGCTGTTCTCCCCATAGTTTGTTGTCTATGTCAATATTTCCCTTTGTCGGTTTTGTGCAAGTGGATGTGGTGGTAGCTAATTTATTTCGTTTGGTGCTCTGCAATATTGTAGTAGAATGTCTGGTCGTGCTGGCCTCTGGACGGGAGTGGTGTTTTGCGTACAACCACTGAGTTGCAGCTGAATCTCGTCCTTGTGCTAGGCAGGACTTCAAACTAGTATGCAAATTATTTTTTCTGATGAACATTTTCTGGCCATTGTACATCAGGACAGCTACCTTTTATTCCGGGTCATCCTTGTTTCGCTTATTGATGGTGGCGAGATTTTCTTGGAAAGGACTGGATGAACCTTCTAACAATAAGCTTTATCTGTATTATTGATGTAAAATAGGTGCCAGGGAGGCACTCTCCAGTTATAGTGTTGTTGACTTGTTGCAAAGGTAATACGTCTTGCTCTGAAGTGAATTTTCTGAACATCGGTCCACAATAACCTTTTTTGTGTGGAAAATAAAATCATATCTATAAGTTATCTCTGAAAAAGTTCATACATGCCAAGTATATGAAGACAGGGATCGATCACTGTATGAGTTCGAAACTTAGTATTTTCAAGTGTTGCATTTACGGCTTTACGGTTAGATGCACAGCTAAAGTAGCTCGATCGACCCAACAAAGTCAAATGTGAAGAGAAAGGAAATGTGAAGCCACACCACAATGTTCGCCAAAACCCGCCGCCGGTGATCTCCGTGAAGTAGCCGTGGCATCAGCGTGCAGCCCTGGCCGAACGCTGCTACCGGAGGGGACGTCACACTGACGCTAGCGTGATACCGCCATCTGCGGCAACGTCGCCGTCGAGCTGCATCGATCACGTGATCCGTTCACGACCGACGTCAAGGGCGGCGGCAAGCCAGCATGCATGTGAGCCTGGTCACAATCAGTCTCGCTTAGATTAACCTAATCCAGGAGGGTTGCTACTTTGCTAGTCCACTGAGTCCAAGTATATATAATTTGTTGGGTCGTAGTCGTACGCCCGCTACAGAACAGAAGTACAATACCTACTGTGACTCTTTGACTTGGAGGGTCAACATGGGCGCGTCACCCACCGTCCAGGCCAGGCCACATGTATGTATGGACCACCCCAATTGATTCCCGTTTGGTTTCTACTAGCTAGGTCGTCTACGTGTGGACCACGCGTTGTACGTACGTACCCTGACGGCCTGACGACCTGATACTGTATGGTTGTAGAGGTGTCTGCATAACTATAACGTATTTCTATGTGCCCAGTTCTTAGTAGACGAGACCATAATTATGTACAGTACCTAAATACTTCCTCTGTTTCACAATATAATTTTTTTCAACAAACTAAACTATCTTGTTAAAAAAAATCTTATGTTGTGGACCAGAGTAATGCGATTTTGTGTGTACGGGATGAATTCACTAGCCTAGATCCCTTGGCCACTTGCTTGGCTGGCCGGAATAATTTGAACCAACAGTCCATGTATACTTGCTTGGCTGGCCGGGCGAGCCAGCATGCATTAGCTTCACTACAACATAGCTTGTTCTCGGCACTCCACTCAACTCAGCTCCAGTCCTTGGGCTGCGTCGAGATCCCTTGGCCACTGCTCAGATCGAACGCAAAGCGAAGTACCAGAAAAATGAGAGCCAGGTGGACGTATGTTTTTATATACTATACAGAAAGTAGCAAAAAGTCGAAAAGGGAAAGCAGAACCAGAGAGAAAGTAACAACAATTCTTGGCGGTCGGGTCAGCTTGTGAATCGATGATCGATGTGTGATTGACCGTTTGCTTGCAGATAACGGGAATGGAATAAAGAATATGGAATCCTTTTGGTCACCGGAACAAGTAATCCTGCCAGGCCGGCCAGCTCACCTCTCCGTTTCGTACGGCTTGGCCAAGGGCATGACATCGGTGCAAATGCACGAAAATAACCTGGGGACGAAACTTAAGCCGAAAATAAACCTATTCGCAAACTTATTTTAAAAATAACCCTTTTTAGTAGCGCCCGTATGAAAGGCGCTACTCAACACATGATAGCGCCGGTAGCGGCGGCGTTACTAACCTACCAACGTGGCTGTGGGGCCACAGAGCCGGGTAGCTCAACTCCCCCACCAACGGCGCTATGCTAGCAGGTTCAACTCCCCCACCAACGGCGCTACACTAGGATTTAGAGAAAAACGATGGCTTGTGATTTGCCATCGTTCTGTTACTCCTCGGGTCTGTAGCCCAGGTAGCTCAACTCCCCCATCGCCGGCGCTATGCTAGCATGTTCAACTCCCCCATCACCGGCGCTACATAACCAGGGTCTAAGCCCCATCTGGCCACGCTGGCAACACCATAGCGCCGTCTGCCTCGGCGCTATCCTATGTTACATAACGCCCCTTGTGCGGGCGCTACCAAAAAGGGTTAGTTTTGAAAATAGTTTCAGAATAAGTTTATTTTGTGCTAAAGTTTCGTTCGAAGGTTATTTTTGGTCATTTTCACATGACATCGTGCGTGGGCCGGGGCCCTGACAACGCGTTTTGACCATTGTCTACGTGGCGACGACTCTTTTCTCCATTCCTTTCTGTTGAAGCAACAGGGAAGGAGAGCGGGAGGATGAGGAGGAATCTGAGTCAGACCAAGTCAAGTGAGAATCCATCTGTGTCAGGACCGTCGCCATCGTGCATGATTCATACTACATACTGGAGTGAAGTAGTAGTAGGATCCAAAGTTATCAAAAGGTAACGCTGTTCACACCGTGCCACTTGCTACTTATGTATGTGCAGTCAGTCGCAGTAATTAACTGTATTCTCTGCGTTATTTATTCTGTCTTTCCTGCTAGCTAAGCAAGTACTCACACAGTTCAACTGCTTGTCTTGGCACGTACGTTTGGGTTACGAATTAGGCAAAGGCGAGCAAGGCATTGGCTTGGGCAGCAAGAAGTGAGCGACTGACAGGCACGGTCCCCGGTGCTGTCCACTCTGGGAAGGGGAAATGATAGATAAAGCGTGGCTTTCTGAAGAAGAAACAGTGAGGCCAAAGGAGATGAGAGGCGACGTGGCGGATGGGGATGATTAGCCGCCACCGCCAGGACGGATGGGTTGGGTGCTGGGGTGTGGCACCGGCAGCAGCACACGGCGCCGTCGGTCTCCACCGTGCGTGGCCCACGCGGTTTCTTTCTCCTCCACCCCACCTCGATCGAATCCCCTCGCCCTCTCTCCTCACCTCACCGCCGGTTACGTACCGTGACCGTCTCTGCGAGTTTCACATTCGAGTTTCGGAAATGTTTGGGCTGCTACTCTACTGAAGCCATTCGACATTTGAAGAAAAAAAAATGTTTGAATATGACGGAAAGCGACCAATATGTGACGATCAATGACGGTCGGGTCTGGCTCGAATTCTTATGTCATCAGAATATTTGGACACAAATGCAGTATTTTTTATAGCACCTACCGAGACGCATTTGAGAACTCTTGTAGTACATGTTTTGCATCTAACTCAGTCACAATCTTAGTCTAATCAGTGTCAGCATTTTATAGGTATTAATAAGTCTGGCACATTGCTAACGAAATTCCTGAAACTCACTCTAAATCGTCATTTTAGTTTGGCTCCAGTACACTAATACAGCAGGCAGGGTACGTTCGCCATTTGTGCCACCAAGCGCCGTATGGCCGTTCCTCCTCTATAAATAGTCGCCGCCGCCCTCTCCCTCAAGTCACATTCAGACCCAATCCAGGAAGCAAGAGCTCGTCCCTTCCCTCCCTCCCTCCCATGGCGAACCGCTGCGCGAGCCTCGACACCACCACCTGGCCCCACTCCCACCTCCCCGCGCCCGCGCCCGCCCGGGCTCTCTGGCCATACACCGCCTGGTTCTCCCCCGCCGCCTTTACAGCCTTGGAGAACGACGCGCTCGCCTCGGCGCTCGCCCACGCCTCATCAGCGTCGCCCTCGTCCCCGACCCCGTCCTCCTCCACCACCACCTCCTCCGCGTCCGAGCTCTCCTCCGTCGTCCACCACGACGCGCCCGCGCCCGCGCATGCGCAGCCCGTGACCTGCGGCCCCAGCCCGGGCGGCCGGTCCCAGGCGCGGCAGTGCACGGGCCGCGTCTCCAAGCGCAAGCCCCGCGTGTCCCGCCGCCCGCCGACCACCTACATCAGCGCCGACCCGGCCGACTTCCGCCGCATGGTGCAGGAGATCACAGGCTTCGGCGTCCCGGGCACCGCCGAACACGCCTCCTCCGCCACGGCGGCGCCGCGCAGCTGCCGGCCGGACCCGCTCGCTTTCGTGCTCCCGACGCTGGACACGTCGGCATGCTTCCTGCTCGACCAGGCGCCGTCGCCGCCGCTGCAGCAGCGTTGGGAGGTGGACAAGATGTCGGGCGGAGCTGCGACGGGAATGGCCGTGGCGGCGGCGGGTGCTGGAGCGGACGAGTCGTCTCTGCTGCTGATGCAGGAGCTGGAGGCGATGATGAGCGCGCCGGCCGCCGTGTCCGCTTTCCCGACGTTGGAGAGCTGGGGAATGATCTGAACTGGAGGATTAGTCTTTTTTTTCCCCTTTTGTGCTAGTACCTCATTTAGTGTCTTCTCGTCCGTCCGTCCGATAGATGATGATCTAGCTAATCATCATGGATGGATGCCGTCTTGGGATCGAATTCCTTTTTTGTTGTGATCTTGGTAGGAGGTTTTGTAAACTGGATTAGTATTAGCAGTAGTTAATGAAGATGTTATCACTCGTAGTTAATCACTCGAAGTAATCAAAGTACTAGTGTTGCATTAGTTAGTGCTGTGTTTGTGTTAAATGGATGGAGCAACGCACGGAGCAGAGCTTTGGGGCGACGTGGACGGTGCAGGAGATTTGGATAGTTAGCGACCGTGGTTTTATAGCAACTTTACAGCCGCACGGTGACGCTATTAGTAGCATGGTTTTATAGCTCACACTTGCGGCAGTGGCGGTGCCACACCTAAAAGCTTCGCGAGCTCTACGAATTTTGTGGTGTTTCTGTATACTGTGGGGCAAATTGACCACACAACTTCAACATAGAACGCTGATCAATGTCTCGATCTACACTGTTTCTGATCAATGGCTACTCTGTGTGAAGTGAACCCATGGCGACTGTCAGTGACGGAACAGTGAGCAGCGTGCATGATTTTGGGGACATGCACACATACAGCCCAACTGTTACTATGTCAACGACATGCTACTACTAGTTTGGACAACCTTGCTGGCACATAAATTTAGCTCTCAGCTAAGACCAACTCTCACAACAATCTGATTTGGGCTTTAACCCATAACTGGAAACCCTGGCCTCCCGAGAGACAGATCCAGCCTACCAATGCAAGGCTAGCAGCCTGTATTACTTCCTACCTTCATGTATCATTTGACTGAATCATGGTTAACCACTCACTGATACCAAGAAAACCCCCCTAAACAAAAGATACGAATGAAACAACACAATGTACATCCTGAGTCAACTTGATTGATTTGCAAATGAAGAACCTGGGCATAGTGTACATCATTCGCACCCCTTAAAAGTTTCTAGGGGGGGAATGCAGAGCTCAACAGCTATATGATTGGGGCCAACACATTATTCGGACTGTACATATTTTTCCGTGAGGAATTCAGAGTCTCAGACTGTACATATTACATTACATGATGATCTAAACAACAATATGCACACTGGTTTGTCTATGCACTCATTTTTTATGGAACTTCTCTCTGGTTTTACCTATTCCCCTTACCCGTTTTCACCTTCTCAATCGACTCCATTGCTTCTTCAAATGATTTCTGCACAGCAATATACAAACGATGAGTTCATGTCACTGGTAAGTAGTAATATCATGTAAGCTGATTTGTTTTGGCAACATTTTTTTTTTTTGAACGTAACCGGCAGGAGCTCTGCCATTGCATTATTAGAAGAAAAAATTGATCCAGTTTAGAAGGGGAAACCGGACCCAAACCCATACAATGCACGGTTAATTACGGGAAACCGGCAAAACCACTCAACACACTCTAAAAGGAATTAAGGCACATCATCGGATCCGGAAACAAGGGTCCCTAGGCCGAAGTCCATCGGAAACACCTTGTATTCGGCAACAGCAAGCAACACCACCCGGAGATCACTCACCCGACAAAGGGAGAGCTTGCACCTAGCAAGACAGCAACTAACCATTAACTTGAACCAACTCACGGATGGCCTGGAGCGCCGTCGGCGAAGGAGGTTGCTTGCACATCCGTAGAAAGGGCTTCATCCTCTCTTGCACTTCTTCCTCAGAGCCTGCCTTTGAACTTGTGTCCTTTGGCAGTTCTCCGAAAGACTCGGCCAATCTAAACTCAGCTCGCTTGGCAGTGGGAATGGTGCAGTCTTTGTTCTTCTCTTCCAATCTGCAACTTCGCCTCCCGACCCAAGGGGAGCCGCCTTCAATCTGCAAGCTAATCGGTGCATCGAGCAAGGATAGTGGTGCAGTGCAGCTGAAGTTGCTCAGAATCTCATCCAGTAAGGTGGGCGACGTCTGGGAAAACGGCATCCCATTGCCACCAACTGGAATGTCAGGCTCAAGGAACTTCAAGCTGAGAGAGTCTCTCGGCGATGCCAGCTCCAGGGGCATCTGCCCAAAAGAGTTGTTAGCCAAAATCACCTCAGCCAGCTCCACATCCTTGCAAGCTGCCACAACTTCATCAACGTTTTGTTGCTCTTCCAAGCCTTGAGTCATGGTCTCGAAAGGGGCAGAAACCACTTCAGGAGGATCCACAAAGTGCTGCACCATCAATCCACCCAATTCAGGCGAGCAGCTAGCTCCAGCTGCCGCACTGGCATCCTTGTCCTCTAACACGGCGAGCGGCGCAGCTTCCTCAATCTTGTCAGTAAGCAAGGACAGTGCAAGACCAAGCCTTCCGCCGAGATCCTCCATTAGCTCCCAAAGCCCTGATACCTGATCAGACCAACCCTGCACAGCGGCAACCAAGTCGCGAAGAGGCGAGAACACCTCCTCCAAGCGAGCGACGAACAAGGCTTGCAACTCAGCACTTAGTGCCACAGCCCGAGCTTCAAGAAATGGCTGCAACGACCTAGAAGCATCCACACAAATGCCCGCAACAGTTCCAGCCTTACCGAGCCCATATGTAGCCTCCCCAATGATGGCATCCTGATTGGCAGCAACAGATGCCCACGAACGCTGAAGCCGATCAGAAGGGGCTGGGGGCGGTCGGCTGCCGGTGCGAGGCTCTTGGGGCAAAGTCTTCGGACGACGCGGAGGCGCTGGAGGCGAGCTGGAGTGGTGATGAGGCTCTTGTCGGGCTGAATGGCGCGTCGGGCAATCCCTCTCACGGTGATCAGCCTGGCGGCAACTCAGGCAACGGACAGGGCCGCGGCAATCAGTGACGAAGTGGTCTGGCTCCAAGCAGCGGAAACAGAGGCCATAGGTCCGCCGCTTGAAGGCAGGTGAGAGCCCAGCTTCCTTCCTGGACGACGGGGCAGGCTTCTTCTCCGGCCTCGGGCGGCACCGTCCCCCGACCTCAACCCAGGCCCTCTCCGTAGACACCTCTGGCGCATCAGAGATGTGCACCGGTGTGAAGTTCGGAGGGAGCTCAGCAGGGGGAGGCGGCAGAGGGAGGTCCGGGAGCCCGGAAGACGGCGAGGGAGGGGAGGCGAGACCTCCAGCAGCACCATCAACGACAGCAGCCACCGGCACCTCCTCAAGCAGGGCGTCGGGCGCCTCCTCCATGCCGAGCAGGGAGTCGAGGTGGCCAACGACCATGGACTGGAGCCGATGGCGCGGCGGCTCCGGATCGATTCCGGCCGGGGCCGCGGCCGGCGGGGGCGGAGGGGACTGGTGAGGGCGCAAGGAAACGGAGGACGACGGGGCCGAAGCGGCGGCCGCCGGGAGGGGCCGGTGGTGGGCTGGGGAGACCTGGATCGCGTCCACCATAGCGGGGCAGCACGCAGCGCTAGCGGGAGTGCAAGAAACTGGATGGGGAGGAGCTGAGGGGAGGTGGGCGGCGGCCGGGGAGGGGCATGGCTGCGAGGGAGGAGGGGCCGGCAGGGCGGAGCTAGGCGGCGGCGGCGGCGGCGGAGTCGCCAGCGCGCGTCGCGAGAGGCTCGACTGAAGGAATCGCTAGTTGATGGGAGTATCTTGGACTAGCTGTTGTGGCAACATTTATTTATATAATCCTCCTATTTGCGATCATTTGGACCTTGACTTATCTGACCACTCAACCTACCCAGCATAACTGACAGCACATCTTGACTGAGAGGCTTGAGTGGGCTTTATCAGTAGTCAACAGATTTTTTTTTTAATATCCTTGTTCTATGGTAGTATATGATTTTCAATGCATGAGGTGGCGCACTGTAGCATCCCAATCATTTGTGCAAATGCAATGCACAGCATGCTGATAATTGCCACAAAAACTACCATACATGTTAAACCTCTACCCACGAAACTTCACACCTGATAAAATTGATAGGTCGTGAGTAGCTAGACCTTTCAAGCAATACTATCCCTGTTGAATGCAAGAAAAAAACTGTACACGATATACAGTAGTACTTGGCGTGAAAAGTTGTAATAATAATCTAAATAAGAAGCATTTTTACAACCTTACAAAAAAGAGGAAGAAAGTGTGCGAGCTCATTATAGCTGCTATTGCTAACTGCTAAGCAAGTCAATAAGATCCCAAGTGCATATGTGCAGAACATTTAATCCAAATATATGATTCAATGGTACTGAAATTCATAAACAAGAACGATCTTTTTCTCATATGGTTAAGTAGAAATGCATAAAAAAATCCAACAACCGATGTTCATTTCCTAACCAAAAGGAAAAAAAGCTTTGAAAGACATGAAGCTGTTCTATAGTCTCCAAAGAGTACATAATTACGATGGAAAGCACCGGAAACCCCAGATGGAAGCACTCTAATTTCTGTTAGCAGCCTTACCATGATGGTGATAATTATTCACTACTAACTATCAACCAGTGAAAGGACGGAAAAACTACCAACCAGGGAAAAAGAAAAGGTATTTCTATCATATTCGGAACTTCTAAATCTGAACTTATCACTGAGTTGCAATCTTTCTTGCTTAATGAACAAACTGGATCCATTTTTAGTGATCATAAAACATACATAAGGTAAATATATCGCATGGAAAAATTACAATGTAAGTTTCACCGTTTTCAGTCTTGTATCAACTTCCCCTTCTAACATTTCTAATCAATTATATATAATTAGCTTCACCCAGCTTTCCCTTTTGTCATCAACAATCAAAACAACTAATCAGCCAAGCAACACATAACTCGTGCTTTGGAATATATGTAAAAGAACAGGGAGTTGATTAAACTAAAGGAACTCATGTGGATACTGGGACAAGAAAACAAAGAATATAGAATTAACATTCCTGTAGATAAAGTACTAGAAGTTCACCAGCTATATACTTACCCCAGAGTTATTCAAATTCCAGAGGTCTAGAATACTTCCATCAAGAAAAGCTGCTCCAGACAACAAAATACTGCAATACAAAGTTATCATCACGATCCATCAATCTCAACTGATAGTACCATATTTCAAATATTAAAATTCATTACGACTAGAACAATTATTTTTTGAATGGTTAGAACAGATTTATTATATGAAACACTAAAGGGTACAACAGGAGTTTGCAACATTCAGGACATGTTATCTGCCTTTACCAACAATACAAGACATTAAAGGTATATTATGCAAGCCACCTTGCTCAAACATTGTCTTAAACTAACAGAACTCTTGCTAGTGCACAGAGCCATCGGTTGAACTTTGGCGAACTATATGACTTCCTCTTTGCTGAGCGGCGTGTGTTACATTAACAAGTGCATGTGCAGCAAAATATACATCATATTCAGTGCCGGCTTTGATGTATGGCGACCTTGGCCTGGGCCAAGGGCCCATATCTAGGGAGGGCCCATTACCGGCACCGCAATACCTGCTGTTCGATTTGGGCCGAAAAAAGTTGCGAGGCAAATACGCATGAATCGATCGATCTCGTTGACTCGATCGTCCTTTCGTCTAGATCGACGGACCGTCTACCCGCCTGAACGCCTCCAGCATCCAGGGCGCTGGCGCGCTGCCGCTGTTTGCCCGGCTCCGGCGGCCCTGCCTTCCCCTGTGTGACCGTGTCCTGCAGCCTCTGCTCCTGCCTCCTGGTACCGGTACGTTGCCCTGATGGCCTGATCGCTTGAGTGCTTGAGTGGATTGGATAATCTAGTTAGGTTCAGTGTCGGCTGTGTTTACTAATTCTGCTAGATAGCTGAGAAACAGTTTTAACTAGTCGATTTGATGAGAAACAGTGCCGACTATGTTTACTAATTCTGCTAGATGGCCTGTCGACTACAGTTTTGCGCTGTAGTGGTGGTCTGCCTCTTTTACCTTTTGGTGGAAAAGAAACGGTTGATACGGTTCTCTGCATTGCGAATCGAATGATACAGTTAATGTACATATTGCTTAATTTGCTTTGCTCTATCCCTTTGTCTGATAGTTATTTTTAATTTAGGTGCTCGAATGACAAAACATAAGTCAGGTGCTGAGAAAAGGAAGAAAAGAAAAAGTGAGAATGAACTTATTGAAGCACAAAGAGGTGCTTTAAATAGGTATTTTCCGGCTGCAAGTAGTGTTGACGTCAATGAAAATATTCAAAGGCAAGAATCTGAAGTTGGACAAGATGAGGATCATAATTCAAATGTCGATCATGAGGTCAATTATCAGTCTTTTGATGACAGTAAGTAACTAACTACTGTCGATTTTTTGCAGAAGTAAATAAGTAACTAACTAAAAATTGTGAAACATTGATATTATCCTCAATAATTTTCCATCCAGAAATGCCCGGAGAAGCTTTTTTGTGAAGCATTGAAGCATTATTATCGATGTCACTCAAATTTGGTTCTTATTTGAGGTAATCAAACTAGCAGGAAATACTACTTGTTATATTTTGCTACACTTTTGTCTTCTATCGATAATATGATATTATATAAGACATATGGTCAAATATCAAGTTTAATATTTTAGCCATAGGGGCCCATCTTATCAACTTTGCCAAGGGTCCTGTAAAATTTAGAGACGGCGCTGATCATATTGTTTAATCTCACTCTTGATTATTGTTTTTAAATAATCTAGTGTTATTAATATATTCTGTTACTAGTTCTTGAAGAGACATGTGTACCGATTCTATGATAAGTAGTTTATTTGCCTTGACATCAGTTTCATGTTGCTTTGTATGCAGGCGTCTTGTTCTTCCCATACTAGTATGATCAGCAATACTTGTATGCTTTACTATGCATACTGATTCATGAAATAAGTGATTAGATTAATTACATCAATATCGCAACTATTTAGATAAAATGAATTAGTGAAATTTATTCATTGGTTATGAAGAGGTTTTGTTCTACTAATTGATCTGCTCAGCCAGGCATTAGAAAACCATCATGTCCATAAATCGTGCAATGGCAATGGTTTCTCTGTTAAGACGATAAGCTCTAACCGGATCAGCGCCAGAACCCTTTACTTTTAGACTTTTAGTGGACGATGTCATAACAACTCAAGAAAGAAAAGTATCGACGCCTCAAGCCTCATTAGCACTTTACCTGGAGAAACCGAGATTCATAAGGAACCTTCGCCGCGTCACCGCCTTGAGCAACAAGCTCCAATCGTATCCCACCGAGGCGCCGCCACGTCCTGGAGGTGGCCGGCGCCAAGAACCTCCACTATGCCCATGGCCGTACCCGTACCCGTAGCTAGACGAAGCGGAGGAGGAGGCCCAGGTGGAGGAGGATGTGCGGCCGTAAGAGGAAGGAGAGCGGAGGCGAAGGTCGTACTCCGCCCTCCGGCGGTCGTCGGAGAGGACGTGGTAGGCGTCAGAGGCCTGGCGGAAGCGCCGCGCGGCGTCGGCACGGGCGCCGGCGTCGACGGATTGGGCGTGGCGGTCGGGGTGGTCGCGGAGGGCGCGGCGGCGGAAAGCGGCCTTGACCTCGGCCTTGGTGGCGTCGGGCCGCAGCCCGAGCGTCCCGTAGTGGTCGCCCATGGCGAGCGGAGGGTATCACCGGCAGAATGGATCGCAAAGGAAACACATGGGGGAGGAAGATGGGGACGACGACGACGGCAGCGTGGCCGCTTTTCTCGCCGCGCGTTCTCCCGGGGCTATTAGATTCACGGGCCAGGGCGGCTAGCGGGTAGCCCATCGTACCGGCCCAATGATGTTTTTTTTATGAACATAAAAGATATATTAACTTTATAAGGATTCCAGTATCAGTAAAAAAATTTAAGGATCCCAGTACAAGCTTACGATGCTTACAACAGAGCAAGGTCCAGCAGTGCTAAGCTGCACAACAAATAGTAGATGGCCAATTTTTGCATAGAAGGTACGGAAGACTACAATGAAGTCAAACAGCGGTCGGTCGTCCGTCGAACAGATTGGGCTCGAACTTGTTGCAATTACAGTTTCTAAGTGCTTGATGTCTACTACACCCTTCCATTTTTATAGGCTCTGTTGGGCCTCCAAACACAGAGATTTGTATGACAACAGTAAATTTCGCTTAAGTGAATGATCAAAGGTTTATCGAACACAGGAGGAAGAGGTTGAATGTATCCTTCTCAAGCAACTCTGCAATTAAAATACAAGAAGTCTCTTATATCCATGGATTACGAGTCGACGAGTAGATCAGGGGTAACGACTCATAGACTAGTGAAGACTCATGTCGATTATACAATAATATCTACTGTAAATACTATATTATATAACTACTAGTAGTATAATGTTAGCAGTCAGACTTGCAAAAATGCCGGTCTGGGGAGTGGGGGAAAACCTGGGCAATTCTATGCACTGGCCAATGGCTTCCTCTTCTCCATGAACCAGCATCCTACAAAAGATAAAAACCAATCAAATTTGCATCAAAAATATAAATGAAGTTCAACACTCCAGCACATTAACACAATAGCAAGAGAATGCAGCAAATAAAGAAGTTCAACAATGGAATTAAACACAAACAATCGAACATTAGGTTACATGCAACCAGATCCAAAAGCAATTAAGCAAGTAAATAAGTTCAACACTTGAACACCAAAACATGAACGACATATTTAGAAACAACACATCTTCAAGCAAGAAAACCTCATATCAATCAAATTTCCATGTCATCAAGTTGAAACTCGACGCCTTTATCATTTGGTGGATCATCGTCGTCTTCATCATTCCTATCCAAGTCTTGATCATATTCTGCCGCATGTAATTCATCCCTCAACTCTTCATCATGCACCACCAGCCTTGTCTTGAGTGGTTCCGGGTGTAGGTGATGTAAGGGCCTAGGGGTCGTGCACTACACTCGCCAAAATCACTATGGGCTCTCCTAGGAAAGCTCGACCTGCTAGATCAGACATCGCACCGATGGCCTCATCAACTTGAGACCACAATAGTGGTGTCTCACCATGCATGATGTGAGCTTGATCGTCATAGACCATTTCAACATTGATGTCAACCCATTCATTATCCCATTGAAATTCTTCGAAGTCAAGTGCAAGTGACTTCTTTCATTTGGATCCTTGCTCACGCAGCTTTGGGAACCTATCTGTCATTTGCCAGTTGTAGGAGACATATGATAGCTTGTTCAGTCTCTTGTACTGTAGACGGTTTCTCCGTTTTGTGTGCATCTGCAAGCACACATATTTGTGAGAAGTTGCTGAAATCAGGCTATCAAAACAGCCAGCAAATGGCTACTTACATGAGAAAATACACTCCAATAGCGTTCACAGCCGGATGCTGAACAACATAGACTATTTTTTTTTTGAAATGGGGTGTCCCCAGCCTCTGCACCAGAGCGATGCACACAACCAACAACATAGACCAATGATTTGCTTTGCAAGAGTTTGGAGGTCAAAAGCAAGGCCACCATAGGCACTCCACCAAAGAACTAAAAATCGGCAAGTCCAGCATCATTGACAGGGCCAAATAAAGAAGCGACTAGTGGAAAATTTTGTGGTGAAAAGAAGACACGAGTTGCCATAAAACATATATTTACGAGGACTCTTTTTATCGTTGTCTTTAATTGACAATGGCTTCGTGAAACATTCACCTTCTGTCCGTCAACTTCCTTACTTATAATTGCTTGCAGGTCATTACCAACCACCATCTTCCATAGCACATCATTGAACATAGAACGGAGCAGGAAGCTTGT
>QRDG01000328.1:411865-440018 GCA_012064385.1 Puccinellia tenuiflora | reverse complement strand
AAGGGGTGACCACGCGGCAAGGGGCGGGCGGATTCGGCGGAAAAACGGCTTCGTCGTGCGGCGGCCGCGGTGGACGAGGTCGACGACGCACGCGTCGTCCCCGGGCCTCCCAGTTCGATTCCTGGGACGGGAAGCAAGAGGAGGTCGTGGCGGAGCTGGTGGTGCTCGTCGATCCGCGTAAGGTGGCTCCAGCCGGCGGCGACAGGCGGAGGCGAGCGGTGGCAGAAAGGGGAGAGCTCGGGAGAGAGAAATGGCCCCGATCCGGAAATCTCGGGGAGGAAACGGGAGGAGTGGGCGAGGGGGAGCAGGTGAACGCCGACTCGGTCTCCATAGTCGTCCCAGGGCCACGCATCGACGCGGAGCAGCTCGGCCAGCGCACGGCATGGCGCCAGTGCCGGCGAGCACAGTGGAGAGATGAGAGGGAAAAAGGAAAATTACAAGGAGGTCCCTGGAACTTTTGAATTAAACTCAAACAAGTCCAACAACAGTGTTTATCCCATTTAATTAAGGCACCAGAACATTTTCTAAAATCCCAGAAAAATTCATAGAGGCTACAATTACCCTTCAGAACCACCACAAAAATTGGTGAGGTCAAATAAATTATATTGCCCAAAATTTGTTCATAGCCTTTAGTTAGGGTAAATTTGGGCAATTTCCAAAATGTCTTTATTTGGGGCATTTTAACAATTCCAAAAATCATGAAAATTTTCATGGAGGCTCTCACAACCATATGGAGACTCCCCATGAATTTAGTTTGAATTTTTGGAAGTTCTAACTTGGTTCCAAAAATAGGAATTGAATTCAGCCAATTCTCAATTCTCATGTCATTTCTTATTTGGCAAAATCTGAAAAGTGAGAAATGGTTATACAACCAAGTTGGGAACTTCCTAAACAATTTGGAAGTTCATTTAGATGGTTTCCAAGAATGGCATTGCCTTTGGTTGTAGGTTTTGGGGAAGGTTGGCTCCCCATTTCAATTGTTTTCCAAATGTAACTTTAAAAAGGCAAAATGCATATGGATGCTATGATGCAAACATGGACACAAAAGTGGAAAAATTCTTCGTATTTTTCGTTACCAAGTTAGGGCTGTTACAAGCTGTTGACAAGTACATTTCAGGAAGGTTTTACTGCAAGCACTAAAAGAGAAATATTTTTGGAGTTTTGATATAAAGAACAAGAAATAAAAGAGTGCTACAATAGTTGCAGCGAATAGCCCAATCCTTTTAAGCTCAAAGGACAGGCCGGTTGTGCTACTTATGATGATTAAAATGTTCTCGAGGACACATGGGAACTTCTGACTAGTCATTTTCATTGCACGCCGGTGATTAATCTTCAACGTTTTGATAAAATGCTATGTGGGTGGACCTATGCTAATGCCCCGCCCTTACTTGGACAAATACATACTTGTGATTAAACCCCTTGCAAGCATCCGCAACTACAAGAAAGTAATTAAGATAAAAAAACCTAACCACAACCTTAAACTCCGAGACCCTACACTCCCTAGTGCACTAGTTCGTGGATTGGGTTTAGGTTTCTGTCACTCCTGCAACCCTACCATAGGCAAACTAAATACACCATGCATTCCCCTAGGCCCTTTGAAAGGTGAAGTATCATGTAGTCGACGTTTACACGATACCACAAGAGGAATTACACCACAACATATAATCAAACCATTAAATATTACTCAACATTATGCAATTACTAGCAACTAGACTTTCCCCATGTCCTCAAGAACCAAACGAACTACTCACAAGACATCATATGGATCATGATCAGAGGTGATATGAACATGGGAAACAATTTGATTGTAATGATAATTCACCGATAAAACTCTCAAACATCAACTACAAGTGGTAATCAACGCCCGGGATACGATTCCGATGAACTAATAGCAACACAATGATAATTGTTACAGCGAGATGAGATGGGATGGCGACGGTGATGATGGTGCTGATGGTGGAGACGATGTTGATGATGATCCCGACGATGCCCGGCTTGATGGCGATGACGATGGCGGCGATTCCCCCCTCCGGGAGGGAAATTTCCCGGCAGTTTTCTCCCTGCCGGAGCTCTTCTTCTCTCTGTCTGGTTTCCGCCTCGTGGAGGCGGCGGAAAAATTATTGGTCGATCCCCCCGACATTTTTAGGTCAAAGGGAAGTAATACGCCGAAGGGGAGCCGGAGGGGGGCCACAGGGGCCAGGGGCGGGTCCCACCCGCGGTCCAGGGTGGACCCGCGGCAGTGGGCCGCCCCTGCTCCCTGGATCTCGCCTCTGTGCGCCCTTTTGGCTCCTTGACTTATTTCACAATATATTTATCTCTGAATTTTTCTGGAATTTTTGGAGCTTCCGACGCCAGGTATCTTGACAGGTACTTTTCCAGCTGATTCCGGGGTCCGGCAGATGCATCCCCAATAATTGCAAAACATGCAAAATAAGGTAAAATAAAATAAGTATTGCATCATAATATGAAATATATCAATGAATAAAGGTAAATTATGATGTAAAATAGTGATGCAAAATGGTCGTATCAACGCTCCCGCAACGCGTTGCTGCGGGGCGATATATAGGATTTGCCCAGAGATCTTCATTTCTTTCTGTAATTTTTTTCCAGGCCTAGGGTTATGTGGCCACACAGGATCTTGAGAGTTTCTGCTGAGGCACCAACAAGGCCTTGCTAGTGGGCATCGGGAGCTCCTATTTCCCGACATGCGCGGAGCGTGCTCGCTCCCGCACGTAGGGATTCCGGGATGGGCCTCTCCAACGCGGACCAATAACATATACTTATTTCATTCATTCTTTTTTATCTTTTTTCTGTTTATTTTAATTTTTGTTTTTTGTTTTCTGTTTTTACAATAAATATTGTGTTCACAATTTGTGAACAAAACAAAAAAATAATTATCAAATAAATCACATATAAAATACAAAATATAAGAAATATAGATCTATTTGAACAATTTTTAAAAATGAACATTTATATTGTTTGAACGAATTTTAAAATATTAACATTTATGGTATTTGAACATTTTTCAAAAAAGAATTTTTTTTAATTTGAACGATTTTTATATAAACATTTATGCTATGTGAACAATTTTAATAATAGCATTGATATTAATGTGATATTTGAACATTTTTTCAATAGGAACATTTATCTTATTTTAACGATTTTCAAAACATGAACTATTATGTTGTTTGAACGATATTTAAAATATAATTTTTTTGTTGTTTAAATGAATTTCAATAAGAACATTTATCTCATTTGAACGATTTTTGAAATATGAACAATTATGTTATTTGAACGATATTTTTAAATATGACCTTTATGTTTTTTGAACGGTTTTTAATAAGCACATTTATCTCATTTGAACGATTTTTCAAATTTTAACATGTTTATGGTATTGAAAATTGAAAATAATTTTTTTAATATTTAAACAAGAAAAAACAACTCGTATTTTTCCACTACATGAAACCTTTATTTAATAAAAAATAAAAAATAAATAAAAAGGCAAAAAATTGAAAATATAAAAAACATAAAAAAGAAAGAAAAAGAAAGAATGAAAAAGAAAAGAGAAAGAAAAAACGAAAAAGAAAAGAAGAAAAAAACAAAAACAAAAAACAGAAAAAAGAACCACTAGAGGATTTAGTGGGCCGGCCCACCCGCGCGGAGGGGTACGCGGAGCATAGGGTTGCGGTGGGCATCCGGGTTCACCTTTTCTTTAACGCGAAGCCCAAGAAGTTTGCACGCCTAGACTGAATTTGTTGGGCTTTCCGTGATTTGTTAGCCTGAAATATCATGGGTATCATTTAAAAAAAACATTGACCAACCGGGAAAGGATATGTGCCTTGGCTAGACGTTGTTAGAAGTCAGAACTTTACAACAATTTTTCACATGGATAGCCCTCGATTGAATACTTCTAATTCGCCGCCGCTCTCTCTTTCACGAGTTGACTCGGGTGCAACAATTTGAAATCATCCCTCCGTCAGCGGATCCGTGGGTCACTGCTTCGTCCTTTCGCCGTTCTGGCGCCGAGAGGGGGAGGAGACCCCAACGCCTCAAATTTGATGACTTGGATTCGTGTTTCCTTGGTGTGTCCCCCCACCTTAGCAGTGCTCTGACCCAGTGGCTTCGAGGAGTTGGTGGCTTCGTCATCTCATCGTCTACTAGTCGGGCGCTCGACGTTCTTTTCGGTGGTGGCATTGCTAGCCTCCATGGAAGATTCATGTGGCATGAAGCAAGGCTTGTGGACGGAAGGCGACGACGCTCTAATTTATCGACCACGACTATTTGTAGTTGACAACGCTGGAATCATGCAGACTCGAGGATGATCCTTGTATGACGTATCACAAAGCCTCGCTCTAGCCGTGTGCGGCTGACCGGTCAATCGACTAGATAAGCAACACATTATGCAAAGGTGCCCCTTCTGGTATGGGCTTGTTGGTTGATCTGTGTGTCCCTGTAGGCACTAAGGTGATGGTTGTGATCGACGGTGCACGATGGTCCACACGGCTACTTGGGTTGAATTGCACCTTTTCTTTCTAGGGTTCATTTGTGCAATGTCTTGAGACGCTTGTATTTCTGGTTGTCTCGCTTGGTTTCCCATCTGAAGATGGTGGAGCCGCCAAAGACGGAAAACAGACAGCGCAAACAACGACGATGATGGTTGAACGTCCTAACTATATACTTCCCGCACGATGGGACGATGCCGTAAGTGAATCCGTCTGAAACATTGACAACGAGAATTGGGTTTGTTCTATGACAAGGGTACTATAGATCATGCATGTCCCTATGTGCTAAGTAGATTCTAGACATGAGAAATTGACTACCACGATGCAAGATAATCAGAATAATAATAAGATAAAAAATGCTTACCACCGCCATTGTGCTTAGGACTAAATTACCTCATTAAATTTCTATATATAATCAAATAATATAATTTGAAGTCTTTATAAACTGGGGTGGATATTAAGTGATATGACGGAAGATGATACGAAAGAGTTAAACAACATAATCCATTGACAACATCTTGTTTGCGACCCGCGGCAAGTGCCATCCCGTCCTCATCTTGTATTCTATCATGTCCCCTGCGCATCCTACCCAACCGCCGACACTGCCTTGGAAGACCCGGCCATCCCTCTAGGCACTGGAAGGGGCGGTCATCTCTATAGCACCACTTCCCTTGATCACGACAGAAATGTAGATTACACAGATAATGCAACTCTATCTTAGCTAGAGTTGCTAATTTCTCATTTATCAGCTTGTGCAATCTTACTGGTGTCCAGTACTAGTAATAAACCTTGGAATTGAGCAAGCCAAAGACAAAAATAGGTCCAATATAATCGCTAAATTAATCTCTATTGGTTATTTATGCTAAACTTTTTTACTTATGTTGCATTACTATATTTTTGTATTACGGTTAGCAAAAGCGACCACATTATGTTAGGATAATTTCATGGATATACAATTTTAATATTATTTTGTTTAGACGTATATAGTTGCCTTCCACCAAGTTTAAACATTCCTTTTCACATGGATTTTTTCCTCTCATAAATTAGACCCAAAAACCTTTTCTGATAACTTGAGCTTGCTATATCAATTGAAAATAAATAAAGAAAATTCTATGCAAATTAATTTGTGGGACATATGTGAGTAATCCTATACATGTATGTGTTGTGGCCCATTTTTAGTACATTACGTATCTTAAGAAGAACTCTAAAAAGTGTAACGTCTAATGAATATTCCAATACATGTTTTCAAAGTGTATGGTTGTCTATCATGGTTGTAGTATATAGAACGTACTAGTGTAAAATCATTATTTGTCTTAGGTGTAAGTAAGTAGAGTTTCTAGAGCCTATGAGTTGTTTGCAAATGTATTTTTTTTTAAACGGAATTTTTTTTTGAAACGGATTTGCAAATGTATTTTAAAAAACAAAAATTAAAAAGCCACATGTTTATGGGATACACCATTGACTATCTTTGGAGCTCAGAATATAGTTTTTTTAATACCAGAATCACCGGAACTTGGAAGCAAATACACTTTCCGCACTTTGCTTTGCTAGAACGGAACTTGCTAGAATTGGCACCATCTTTCACTGAGCAACACCGTGACCATATTGTCGGAGTTGTTCGGGGCCAGATTGTGGCTTAACCTTGGTGGCGTAGAGGAGTTTCTTGATTTCAAGAAAAAATAAGGCCCGGGAAGGTACATATGGGCATACAAAGAGGCCATGAGCTGTCCCAAATCGACGTTCCCCATCAGAACTTGCAAAGAAAATGCTCTACCCTTGTAAAGAAGCACATGGATATTTAACTAGTACCTCCCTTTCGGTTTGGAAGACCCCCTCGTATTTTTGGTCAAACTTGGAGTATGAATTTGATTAATAAAAATATTTTTTATAATAACAAAAAAATATACAATTGAAACCTTCTTTCAAACTCGAACCTGATATTATAATTTTCTGGCATATGACATATTTTTTGCTAGTCAAATTCATTGTCAAAATCTGACCAATAATACGAGGAGGGCTTTACAAAAACCGGAAGAGAGGGAGTACATTGCAGCCACATTTATATATGTGAATACAAGTACAACTCGTGTCACAAGAGATAGCAGTTGTGTTCAAACATCATCAGGTCTTAGATGCGTCTCTATACATCGAATGAATTGACGGATAACACGCTACCATCTTGATCACTATCTTCAGTCACCAACTCGAACTAGCATCTATACTGGAAACTGCAGCCGCGTACATCTTTCCATTGTGAACTCACAAGACACTATTTATGCAGCCTGTGTTTTTGGTCCAACTTCGCAGATTGTGCTATCTTGGCCATTTTGATCAACTAGAGACACTGACGCCCATGAAATCAAACCCAACTGCGAAATACATGATAGACTGGGGCAGTACAAAGACGTAAAAATAATCATCTCTGCACAAGTAGTCGTAGCATGCAGACATCAGAAGAAACACGCCAATCCATAGCTCAAGGCAATGAAACCTGATAAGAACCAGAGATATAAAAAATAACATGTTAATAAATGAAATGCACAGATCTCGGAAGAAAATTAAAGTGAATTTTGATTCCGATGTTCATCAATAGAACACCTGTCTTTGAAACGGCGATGCTTTTTAGTACAGACGACCGATTTCATTTTCTGAGCGTTTCCCAACTTCTGTGTGACGATCCACTCGTTGGCCCTTCCCGCTTCGAGGAATCCGATCATGAGGGCTTTGGACCGGTGCAATGCCATGACATTCTCAAATAAGAACCACAGTATAATGAGATAGATTGATCTGCAACACATGTAGCAGAGGATTTTTATGACATTATTAATGAACTGATCATTGTGATCTCTGACCGCCACAAAATGTGTGAGCAACACGTAATTTTTGTCAAGTAGCACATGATCTAACCTTGGAGTCCCAACTGAAGTGAGGATATTGATAGCTGCAGGTATGTAGATCAGCTCCCACACCGGAATCTGAACCTCCGGAAAAAACACGCTTATAGGAAGCAGGATGCTGAAAAAGAAGAAGGTGTAGAACGACCATACAATCCTCCGTGCTATGAAGAAGTTGTATATCATGTATAATTTCTTCCAGACCGACACTTTCTGCATGGGAGATTACAGAGGTAGGACGAAAGGGTGGTTAACAATGAGTTACGGTTCGCTGCTAGTGCTAGAATCTTCCTACTGAAAATCTGAAATACAAACCTTGGCAGCAAGAATTTCCCAGAACATTTTCTTTAGCAGCAGCGCAGGTCCACAGGACCAGCGATGTTGTTGGGACCTGTAGGCCTTCAGAGAGCTCGGCAGTTCGCTCTTAACCTGAAAGTGTAAGGAAGCAGGTTATTGGACCAATTAATATCGACAATGTCTGTCCATGAATTGCCATATCATGATGGCAGGATCTGATTGATCTAGGGAAGTACCTTAATGTCGCCAGTGTAAAGAAACTCCCAGCCCCGGAGTCCTGCTCTCAGGGCCAAGTCCATGTCTTCGGCAGTTGTCCGGTCCTCCCAACCTCCCGGTTCGACGATCGCCTGTTTTCTCCAAACTCCAGCAGTTCCTGCGTACATGAGCAGAAACGTTCTCAAACCCGTGAAACCACGGCTTATATGCAAACAAGACACACACAGAGGGATCAGGGTACCATTGTAGCCAAAGAAGTTGCAGAGGGAGGAGCCTGCTTCCTGCTCCACCTTGAAATGGTAGTCCATCGACATCTCCTGCATTCTCGTCAGCAAGCAGTCGTTGGCATTCACTACAATGCAGCTTAAACGAAATTTCTCTCAGCATATGGAAGTTGGGTAATACCTTGTACATATAATAATTTCTTTTTCGATGTGCCAAACCTATCCCTCACGAGTTGGCAATGCCATTTACTACTGTATTAAATTCTCACGCGGGTGTTGTGTGCTCTAAGCGATGCCATTTTACCCAACATACACTGGTTGCAAGTTAATCGTTTTAACGCACACACAAATGATTTATTTTAGACAACACGAAATACATACTTGATCTTGATTTTTAAAAAATAATCAACCAATGTCGAAAGTGCGAGAATAGATGTTTGCAAACACCTCATAGGCTCTAGAATTCTACTTACGTACACCTAAGACAAATAAAGAATATAAATAGTATTTTCTAGTTACTACAACTAAGATAGACAACTAAACGGGACAAAAACATTTATTGATATATTTATAAGACATTAAGCTTTAGGTTTCTTAAGATATGTAATACTACTAAAAATGGAATATAACACACAAACGTATAGCATTATTCTGATATGTGCTACAAATTAATATGTAGATACATGCTTGTTTTGTTTGTAGTTGTTATCTTGGATATATGCGACTCGAGTTAATAATCTTTTCTAGGCGTCTGTTTATGAAAGGGAACCAACTCATATGAAAAACGAAGATTAAATTTGGTGGAAGCATATTTCCAACTATATGCGATAAAAATAAAATAATTGATAAGCCAGTGTCGAAAATATTATGTGGTTATTTTCTCTAACCGCAACAGAAAGTTATACTAGTTAGAATCATATGTTTACGGAATACATTTAAAAAAGTTTAGTATAAATGAATAATAGATACTACCTCCGTTCGTGTGAATAGGGCGTAAAAAAACTAGAGCGGTGATTAAGGAGGTCCAGCTCCGGTGATCTGTTTCCAAAGTTGCCCCTAGGAAATCTCTACATCCCGCATGCTGCGACCCCTAGCTATTCTCTAGCTTTAATTATACATGTACAATTGCAGCCTGGAGATGCATGTACAGCCAATCGGAGCGGCATGCAGCCAGAAAAAAAATGCCTGCATGCGTTAACGTATTGGCTAATAATATGCATTCACCAGTAAATTGCGCAGCCACCAAGGACACAGTGGGAAAAAATCATACTACTTCTACATCCGCGCCTTTTTTTTTGGCGAAAATTGCAAAAAATAAATTATACGCCCTAATCAAAGGAACGTAGGGAGTATAACTTTAGGTTGTTATGGTTGGTATAAATGCTCTTCCATTGTTCAGTTTTATGAGTGTAATACTAGTACCAATACCGAGATATGAGGTATAAGTATATTATATTAAGTTGATTTTTTTTTACTATTCCACTTAGAGTACTTGCAAAAGTAAGTTGTCAATATTGTGAAGTGAAAAGAATCGGGTAAAATATGCAATTACTGTACGGGTATGTCATGACCGTTTTGCGTTTTAGTCCCTCAAGATCTAGAAAATCAATCCCGCGGTCCACACACACCCTGCGTCGTCCTCCCCAAATGCGACCCACACCTACCGCCGCCCCGGCTTGCAGCCTCGTGCGCCTCCACGAACGGCCACGCTCGCGGCCGCCCCACCACACCGCACGCGCCCCCTGTCGGAGTCCATCCCTTGCCCCTGCGCACCGCCCGGAGCCCTCAACCCGCTGCATCGAGCCCGTAGTCTCTATGGAGTCTGTTGCGGACAAGCTCATCCACCGCGGCCTCGCATCGGTGACGGCGTTGACGCTGGCAGCCCTCTTTCTCCGGATTCCTCGACTGGATCGAGATGGTGGCTGTCGGTGGTTTGTCCCCACGAGCTCCTATTCAGTGCATGGCGGTCTCAAGTTCTGAAGTTTGAATCGATTCACTGATGGGAGTGTGTCTTCTTCGTTCAGCACAATCAGATCTGGCGCGATTAGGACGAGGTGGAGAATAGACACTACAATCACTGATGGGAGCACCAAGTAGCAGCACAACACTCAGCTAGCGCACGCGTGTGAAAGCAGCAAGGCACGCACATAAGCTGCTGCAGGTAGACGACCGTGTGGGGGAGGCTAGCGACGCGTAACAGCATAAGACGGCAACGTGGGAAGTAGGCAAGCTGCCGCAGCGTCTCCTCTCTAAATTTATACCTGAATTTTGTAATGTCTCCGTTTCTAGAGAATTTTGTAACGTGGGAAGCAGGCAAGCATGCAATTCACTTCAATTTCTGATGTAAAGGAAGTTGTGGTATTTTGACTGGGGTGTAAATCTACTGCCGTAATATGTGGATATCGACAAGGCAAAATTTCTTAATACAGTGCATGTTTGCTGAATACAGTGTTTCCTCTCTGAACTTGTATGCACTGTCGAGCTTTTAGCAGTGTTAGAAGTGAGAGCTACAGTGCATGGTTGTTTGAAAATTTTGCATATTTGCTTTGACAAAGTGATATGGTGCATGGAACAAAAAAGAATTTACATCTTGCAAAGACATGGCTCAAGGCTTCAAACGAACAAAATAGATTTGATATCTATTTTGAGTTGTTTGCCAAGCTTGAGATTTTAATTTGGAGAGACATGTCCAAGTTATTTATTTACTGAAACTGACACTATGAAGAACTGTAAGATGTTATCCCGAATTAGGTCTTTGCAATATGAAGAACGAATTTTGTTTGCATCTTTTTTGGCTACAGCAAAGTTGAGCACACATGCAGGTAGATGGGTATGAACTTGGTTCATCGTGCACTAATGTTTTTGAGGTTCATATAGAGACGATGTGCCACCACGAGATATAGATGTTAGTGATTTCGTAGCTATGCACGGGTATTTACTATTTATTTACCCGTGCACAGATCTTGTCCTATGAAAATAAATCATCAAATTGTTTCATCAGCCCGTAGCAATCGTACGGGCATTTTGCTAGTAAAATGTAAATGTTGGATCGACTGAAACCTTGATACACCATTGTATCGAAAATTATTTAAAAAACAAAGAATGTTTTAGTTGACAGAGTTGAAAAAATATTGTAAGAAAAAAATCTATAATTTACACATCATGTTTTATCGAATCCTATAATAAGAACAGTCAAACAAGTATGTATTAGTATTTTACAATATTTATGGAGTAACATAGAAAACATAAATTAAAATAACCAAATTCGTTATTTGTACCTTTTATTTGCGTGCTAATGTGTGATTTATGTCTCATTATACTTGTACTAGAAAATACTTGTGATTATAATTCTATATGACATGTTAACTAGTATGTAATTGCTGGATAAATAATTATCTTAGCAAATCAAATCCGCCTTACATTCGAGTACCGTTTATGCCATAGTTTAGAGGTGCATCGTTCCACTATGTGGTAGGAGAGGTAGCCTCACACACAACGATGTAATAGAAAAGATGGGCAGTGTTGCCGTGATACTACGAAGGTGCATCCCCCCAGGCCCCCACATAGCATATTCTTAGTATATGCAACATGTGTCATAAAAAGGAGATGCAAAGCTTTTCAACGTTCACTTGCCGGAGAAAAGAAGCAACACCGTAGAGCACGACCTGGGTTACAGCGAGACTCACCGAACTCCCAGCGGGCCTGCACGAGCGCGAGCTCGGGGTTGTGGACGAGGAACGGCACGGTCCGCTCGAGGAAGTCCGGCGAGGGCTGGAAGTCGGCGTCGAACATGGCGACGAACTCGCATCCCTGCACGTAGGCGTGCCGCATCCCTTCCTTGAGGTTCCCGGCCTTGTAGCCGGCCCTGTCCTTCCGCGTCTCGTACCTGATGTTCACCCCCTCCTTGGCCCATCTCTCACACTCGCCCCTCACCAGCTCCTGCCCAAGATCACCAAGATTCAGTTATCTATTTTGGGTGGCCTGACGGTGACTGAAGATTAACAGCGACTGATAAAAACTGCTCACTCACCTTGATGTCGTCGTCGGTGGAGTCGTCCAAAACCTGCACTATTAACCGATGTGCCGGCCACGTGAGCCTGCAGGCCGCCCCGATCGATAGGTGGTACACCTGCAAATTTTCACACCCCACTGTCAGCGTCAGGCGCTATGCATATGAACATTGCCGACTACAAACAGGGGACCATGCGTGCTTAATTAGCTCCGTGGCCAAGGATCCCTTGTTCCACTCCTAACTAACTGAAAGATCTGCAATCTCTAGGAGCGTGACGAAATATGCAGGGGGGTGAAACTATTAGGGACACGCCGAAACATACGACAGAGCGCGTGTTACCGCCAAAAAGAGAAAAGAAAACAGAATTGGTTCACAGGTTCAGTTCAGAGCGCTCGAGCCCGCCTGCCTCATGTGACCAAAGTTCAGAGCACGGACATACATACCTCCTTCTCGTTGTACATGGGGATCTGGACGAGAACCATGGGGAAGCAGGCGGCGTGGCCCGCCTCGTCGTCGTCCTCCACGATGGGGTCGCACCTGTACAGCCTCCCCGGCCGCCGCCGGAGCAGCTTGACCGCGGCGCTGATCGCCCCGAGGAACACCTTCTCGGCGAGCAGGATCACCGACATGACCACGCACAGCGCCACCGCGGCATTGAGCAGCGGCACCAGAAGCTCGACCCTGACCTGCCGCCACGCCTGGGACATCAGCTCCATGACGGCAGCCACCGCTGGGGAGATGAAAGGCCGGTCATCCGCGCGCAGGAGAGCGTCGCCGACGGCGCGCAGCCCGTGGCCACCTGCATCATATCGGCCGGCGAGTGAGACTTGGAAACTAGTTACTCTTGAGATATGATGATGATCTGATCAGAATTGCGGAAGGAAATGGAATGTATCGATGTGCTCTAACGCCGTACCTTGCATGGCGCTCTGCCGCGCGCCTCGGTTCAGGTGCTTGCTAACTGAGCGAGGAGGGAGGGCTGGTTAAACATGAGCACGCCCTTATGAGCTGCGATCAGCAGATATTTATCCAAGTTTTTACCGAGGTATGATTGATTCATTCACCAGAGAAAACAACATAAGTTTACAGCGTGTTTGTCCGGGCTCTGTGAGGCACATTTCCTATCGATCGACATGGACCCCTACTGTTTGCTTCAGACGGGAAATAGTAGATGCGTTTTCTCTTCGTCTTAGCACGTTGCCATGTGACCACTGACTGACTGACAGCATATGCTAATTTTGTAGGCCGTGGTCAATTCGTACTCGTACCATGTGATCAGTGACCGCATGTAACACGACGCGGCCGTGTGCGAGACTTGTGTCCCATGCTCACTCGCTCGTGCGTGATCTACTTGCATGTGACAGACTGTAGGTGTTACGTACACGCCGGTGCAAATTATCCAATGTTAACCACAACGTGTTTTTTTTCTGAAAAGAATCACCGAACTACTCTATTCGAAAAGTAATAAAGATTACAAACAGGTCTTTGAGGCACGTAGCGACGACTACAAACACTCCCAGAGTCACGCCGACGTCCTTCACCCCCTCCCTCATCGGAGCCGAGTAGAACTTGTCGTAGTAAAGTTTGTGATAGGAGACATACGAGAAGTCATCGCGGTAAGATCCCAAAAAAACAATGCACCAGAGCAACAACCATCATCAAATATGAGAAACCTAGATCGGAAGAGACTGATCTGTAATCACTTCAATGAACACGAAAAACAGACCGGATCCCAAAAGATGCGCCGGACACATAACTCCACACATCCTCCATCAACACTAGACGTCGGAGTAAAGATATTGGCGAAAAGGATCTTATTCTGATACCGAGATGTTGCCACCGCTTCACCATCCCACGAAGACACAAAGATTAAATGAAATAAAAGGCGAACCCTCTTATCAGCGGCCGGGATCCGCCGCCCTCAAGACCTACGAGACCACACCGAAGGTGGGGCGGAACGGCGACATCGCCGGCAGAGGGGATGAAAGCCCTCGTTGCCGCTTGGGGTCTCCTTTTCTCCTCTAGTGAACCCACGCACCGAACCACAACGTGTTAGGTAGACAAGTACGTAAACAATTAAGTTAATCGTTTTGGAATGCAAAGATACCCGGCTAGCAGGCACAGGCAGGCTGTAGCTAGCGCTAGTAGCCGTGTTGAAATTTTCTATGTGGAGTCTATGATGGCCATTATTGGAACAGGCATGTTAGGATGGCGCGAATCACGGCAATTATTTAACGAACTTGCCGTCTTGTCCTGTTCTTTCGACGGAGGGAGTTTTCAAAAAAAAAAAAAAACGTTCCAAATTAACAGCAGTGCGACGACCTGACTGAAGGTGTCAGAAGAAAGCGTGCGTGTAGGATGGAGACGAACGTGGTCGGCATCCATCGCTGAATGCCCGAACGAACGGCCGAACCTTCTGGGAACCTGCGCACGATCGAGGACACGATGCGATGTCCAGCTCCATGTTCGCTGGAGAGTGGGAAAGGGAATCGTATATACACAAACTCTACTGGAGTACTACAACTTCGCGACTTCTACTGAACAAAACGCCTGGCCAGTGCTGGAGAGGGCATCAGCGACCGCGATCACCACTGGTACTTGGCCTTGACGAGGACGTTCTCGTAGAGCTCGGCGGCGTGGTCCCAGCTGAGGTCCTGCGACATGCCGCGGGCCTGCAGTTCCCTCCAGCTCCGCTTGTAGTTCCAGTACGTGTTCAGGCAGTGCCCGAGCGCGTCGATCATCCTCCCGGCGTCGGCCCGATCAAACGTCCACCCGACGCCCGTGCCGCCGTACGGGTCGAACGGCGCCACCGTGTCCCGGAGCCCCCCCACGGCGTGCACCACGGGGACCGTCCCGTACGCCATCGCGTAGAGCTGGTTCAGCCCGCACGGCTCGAACAGGGACGGCATGAGCAGCACGTCGGCGCCCGCCGTGATCCGGTGCGCCGTCCGCACCGAGAACCCCACCCACCCGCGCACCTTGTCCCGGTGCTCCGCCTCGAACCGCCGCAGCGCGTCCTCCAGGTCCGCCCGCCCGGAACCCAGCATCACCAGCTGCACGTCCTGCCGCGCCATCCACGGCATCGCCTCCGCGATCAGCTCCACGCCCTTCTGCGCGTCCAGCCGCCCGATGAACCCGATGACCGGCACGTCGGCGCGCACCGGCAGGCCCAGCTGCCGCTGCAGCGCCTCCTTGCACTGCCGCTTGCCTGTGTCCAGCGTCTCGAAGCTGTAGTTGGTGTAGTCGTCCGAGTGCAGGTGCACGTCGGTTCTGGGGTTCCATTCCGCCGTGTCGATGCCGTTCACGATGCCGTCCAGCTTCCAGTCGTTCTGGTTGATTACGTCGTGAAGGCCCCACCCGCCTTCGATCGTCTTCAGCTCCCACAGGTAGCCATGGCTGACCGTCACCACCCGGTCTGCCATCTTCAGGCCGGCGGCGAACACGTTGCTGTGCTCGCCGCCAGCGGGGTCGTACAGTTTGAAGTGATCCATGTAGTGCTCGGGCAAATCCATGTTGAAGAAGTCCTCTACAGGGCCACGTCCCTATAAAGGAAAACATTTGCTATCAAGGTTTGGAAAAGAAAACCGGCTAATATGACCAACGTAGTCACAGAAATGTCTGGAGTATATCGTTGTTGGTTAACTTTCTACAGGCAAGTTTAATCGCCAATCAGTTTCCACTAAGATTTGTGGTAACATTACTAATATTGCTGTAGTCCTAGATTGGAGGAAGGAAGCAGATGACTAAACTATCAGTGATGATTGGTTATCACTTGCCGAACGGCGGACAAGCTGGTTTCAGAATAAAACGTACACTAATGGTTCAACTGGTTTCTCTCAGTGCTGATTGGTTATCACTTATGGACGGCAGACAAGCTGGTTTCAGAATAAAAAGTACACTAATGGTTCAACTGGTTTCTCTCAGTGCTGATTGGTTATCACTTACGGAACGACAGACAATCTGGTTTCAGAATAAAACGTACACTAATGGTTCAACTGGTTTCAGACTTAAAGCGCAAACCTGATGAGCGATGTTATGTATCACGAGAACAGAACGAGTATACTGCATCAACCCATTGTCCCGGTAATATGCCTTCAGATAGACAGGCAGAAGTGCAGTATGCCAATCATTTGCAATGAAGACTAAATTGCCATCACCGTAGACAGTACCTCCGCATGGAGCATACCAAGGAACCTGAGAATGTTTGGTCGGGTGAACACTATTAGTCATTTGCAATGTGCAGAATTAATTTGAGAAGAACATAGTGGAAGTTCATTTACCCTAGAATAACTGAACAGAAGGACTGAGCTATCCTTGTGTTTATTATGACTTAGGACAAGCTAATCAATTAGGTGCACAGGTGGCTTGCTGCACCAAACTCAGCTTGAGTTATAAGTTTGCTTCAGGAGAATATATTGATAGACCAGCTAATAGAGTTCATCTTATATGAGTGAATACCAAGAAACAATTCATATTTCAAATATCAAGTAATAATGTGTATGGTAATTTGCCTTTTTATTGAGATGTTGTTATTTACTGATGAATAAATAAATCCAGACTATTCGCTCTGTTCATAAAAAGATGTCATGTGCAAGTATTGCAAATGAACATCATTATTCATTTCCAATGTGCAGAATTATTTTCAGAAGAACATAATGGAAGTGCATCTACCCCAGAATAACTAAACAGAAGGACTGAGCTGTCCTTGTGTTTATTATAACTAAGGACAAGCTAATCAATAAGGTGCACAAGCGGCTTGCTCAACAAACCCAGCTGGAGTTGTCAGTTTGCTGCAGGAAAATATATTGATAAGACCAGCTAGTAGAGTTCATTTCATATGAGTCTGTAAGACCAAGACATAGCTGATATTTCTAATATCATGAAATAATTTGTATGAACTAGATTCTCTGTTCCTACAAAGATGTCACTTGAGAATATGTGCAATCAAAAGTTCACAACTTAAAAGCTTGATCACTATTATACACACAAGTGTTTATAATTCTCCCAAGGAAATGGTACCAGTAGATTGTCCATTACATTACTTCCCATATGGTTTATACTTGTTAGGTCTTAGTAATGGTAATGACTACGATGCTATGTTTGTTGCAAGTGCTCGGCTGTTTTTCCATTCAGTTTCTGTCACCTGCAAACCTGGTGACTCCAGGGTTATGCCAACCTATTACTAGCTTTGCACAAAAGCTGGATTGTCTTCTCTCTTAGAAATGTCATGGCCAAAGATGAGTATTAGAGACCGTGCCTAATGCCCGAACTGTAAAACATACTTTATTTCAGAATATAGAGAGTATTTTTCGTGAATTGATTGGGCATCTATAGGAGGATTTGCGAAGGTACCTCAACAGCAGCCTTGCAGAACAAAATCATGCGCTTCAGAACATCCTGCCAATAAATGATGGAAATGCACAAGCATCACACACATGATATTAATAGAATTCAGTTTGAGTCTCAAGGCTAATGAAGATCTAGGAAACAGATGTTTACTGGTCTTTCTCCTCCATAAATATCATTCTGCCGGTGCCGGAAGGGTGGGGCCTCTAAGAACACAAAATCAACTCCATCGATATAAGAATGGAAGTAAGTCACTTCTGAATCCTGCAAAACAGACAAGGATCCAATTTACAGAACCGATCTTAGTTTTTTAATATTTTCATTTCAGAGTACACTCTTTGTTTAAGTTGTTAATGTTTTACATACCTGTCCGGCTACCTTGTAACGTTTGCGAACACCTAGATCGCGGGCTTCTGCGTAGTCTCCATACTTTGGTATCACAACCTATAATTGAAAGAAACACTTGTATCACTTCTTTCTGAACTAGGCCACTAAGAAAATTATGAAGGCTTTCTACTGATAAATGTCGTCTAAAATTGTCTACCATCAACTCAGTCATGTCAGACATGTTAGATCAAACAGCAAGAACAAACTGTTCCGTTATGGTGTAGCACCTTTTCTGTTTCCTATATATACAGAAGTAACATACATTTTTTCATCAAAACTTATATTGACCTGCATTTGAATACTGTTAAAAAACCTCTCTGAAGTGTTGCTCTAGCAAGCGATGCATTACAGCTAAATTAGCATGCCTGAGTTTTTAAATTAAGAGAAAAAGGCAAAGGAGTGAGTACCATGACACGATGTCCTCGTCTTGCCAGAGCCTTGGGCAAAGCACCCACAACATCTCCAAGACCACCTATACATTATAGCGCAAGTCAGAGAACAATGCACACAAGCTAAAGAATTCAGTACATGCTTTAAGTCTGATTGCACGAGCTCAGTTCATCTAAGCATACCTGTTTTACAGAAAGGAGCACATTCAGAAGCTACCACGATGACATTCATCACATTTGGCCCAGCCAAAGCACTAGACCCCTTGTTCTCACTGTCAATCGAAGAACTCGGCACTTCTGCATCTCCACTAGTGTCAACTTTAGGTCCAACCTGTTCTCCGACAACAATATCTTTCCAATAACCCAATGCCGTCGCTGATTCCGAGACTTGCGTATTGCTACCTAATTCAGCCTTGGAGACAGGAGCCGACGGATCGACTTTGGATTTGCTCTCAGCTGCCCCATTTTGCTCTGCCACGCTACTATTTAGCTTCGGTGCAGATGCAGTTGATTTTGGTGAAGAAGCACCCTCGTTTTCAGCAGCCTGAGTGCACGGCGAAATCCATCAGCAATTCAGCATAGCAAGGCATCAAAGTGTAATGTTGCTTAGTACGAAACGGAATGTGTGAGAAGTGCACGTGATGCTACATTTCAGACAGAAAGGGCAACTAAACTGGGACTTTTGGACTAAACTATCCCCATCCTGACAAGCAAATCACGGAGAAGAAGGAATGGTGCGCGCGTTAACTGATAAAGTATCAACCTTGACCTTGCCGCGCTGCCCAGTGATCCCCTTCGAGCTCTCCCCTGCCGCCTTCGCGGCGTCCTCCTCACCACCGGCCGCCGGCGACGATGCCGCCGCGGCGCACGGCGCCACTCCGTCCCTAGAAAATCCGCTTCGCGCCCAATGCAGCCGCACGCCGGCGGCCCCGTACGAACGCAGCGCGCTGCTCACCCTGCTCCACCGGCGCCGCGGCGACGAGGAGGGGGAGGGGAGAAAGAGGAACGCCGCGGACGAGGAAGCGATGGCCCCCGACATGGTACACGACACGCCAGAAGTCGTCGGGGCTTGGAGCGAAATAGCGAACCGAACGAGGCAGAGCAGGCGAGGATGATGGCGAGCGGCGCCGCGCGCGCGCGCACGAGGAAAATTAAGCGCGGCTGCGCGGGGGTAGAAAGATCAAAGATCTGCGATAGGTAAGTGTGGCTGCAGCTTTTCGCGGCGGGTCGGGGTGGGGGCCCGGGAGGCGGAGGAGCTGGAGGCCAGAGACAGGCGGGCGGCTTCTGTGGAGCTCGGAGTCCGAGGGTGGCGAGCTAGAGCGCTGCGCTGAGGAAGACGACGAGTAGTGGGGAGGGAACGGCGGAGAGTGTGTGTAGCTGCCGACTGGGACCCGGATTCAACGATCACGTGGAGTGGTGGTGGTGGTGCCCGTGCCCGTGCCCATAGGTCCTTAGAGAAACTCCAGCTGCCACCCGAGAGCCCCTGCCATTTTTTTCCACTTTTTCCTCGTCGGCGGGCCGTTTTCCTCCCGATCGCCCTCCCAGAATTTTTCGCCGACTTTGGTCCGAAAGTAACCCGGCGTTCCCAGGCCGAACCCAACGAGCCGGGTTCGGCCTGAGGCGCCGGGGAAAAGAAAGTGGCGCGAAACGGAGGGGAAACCGCGCGAAGCCGTGCGAAGCTTCCAGTGGGCCCACCCTGTCAGGGACTCACCGCTTCGTCGTCCTCATCCCCTTGTCTCCCACGTCTCATTAGTGCCTCCTGCGCTGGTAAGGCGTACCGCCGTCGTGTCAAATCAGCCACGCGACGGAGTTACGGCGCGCCTCGCGTACTGCCTCGCCGCTATTTATTACCGCACAGCTCACCGTCGGGATCCACACACTTCTCACTCGCCCACCCTCCCATGAACAACTCCTCCCACACCTCCTCCCACGAACAATGGCGGAGCGCTTCCCCGACGACGGCCAATGGTTTCCCACGCCATTGGCTCCGCGACGACGAGGTCCGCCTCCTCTTCGAGGCGGGTTACCCCGTGCCGCCGGACATGCGCGTGCCCGACTTATGGCGGCTGAGCCAGATGGGGCTCACCGTACCCCCCGTCCCCTACGGCGAGGACAGGATCGCGGGGATCCACGCTCTCCGCGACGCCATGACGCCGGAGCAGCGGGAGAACCCGATATGGACGTGGAGAACAACGTGTCGTGGAACGCGTTCTTCACCGAGCGGCGTGAGCGGAAGCTCAATGACTACCGCCCCCCCTGAGGACGGCCTCGGGGCGCGGCAACTCCGCTGGCCGGTAGATCTAGAGGAGCGTGCCCGGGCGCACGCTCCCGTTCGTCCTCGACCACATCGAGGCCGGAAACAACCCGCCGTTGCAGGCGCCGCCGCGGCCGGCCTTCTCCCGCCGCAGCTCCTCCTGGATGCCGAGGAGGATGGACGGCGACTCCTCCTCTTCGTCCGGCGACGCCTCGTGTTCAGCCGGCTCGGCGCCACGCACGCCGACGACGCCGCTCCTCCACGTGAAGGAGGATCCCCAGGTCGCGCCACCGTGTGCGCGCGCCTGCGGCATCGTCTTCAACGAGTTGGCGCCGCGCAGCTCCTCCCGCCGCCTAGTCAAGCCCAAGCTCGAGCACGGCCTCGCCACCGTCAAGAAGGAACCAGTGTGGACGGCGCCGGGGGAGTACGTCAAGTCGGCGCTAAAGACGTCGACGGACGACGACCCCGAGGAGTTCCCGGCCTGACGTTCGCGTCACAGGCCAGCTTCAACGACGTGCCTCCAGCAAGGCTCGAGGACGCACTGGCCTGGTCGAGGCGCGAGCACGCGAGGGAGGAGGAGGAGCGGCTGCGCCGCCTTCGGCATGAGCAGCGGGAGCTTCTACGCGTCGCTCGTTGTCGGATCCACGAGGACAAGGACGCCGTTGGACCGAGCTACCGCGGCGACTCCGGAGCGGGCTGCAGCAACGCCGCGCCGAAGCAGGAGCCGGCCGCCGACGATGACGGCGGGGACTACACGCAGTTGTACCGCCACTTCGACATGTAGACCATGCCCCCGTCGTAGTTTTTATTTTTTTATGTTTTTATCAAACTTGTATGAAATCCGCCAGTGTTCGAACAAATTTCTCCTAAATTCGCCCAATTTTTGTTTTTTGCAATTATTTTATCATTGGCCTAGGTGCGCGGCTGGGAATCGGTGCGTCCCAGACCGAAATATTTCGCCGACGCCCCCCAACGGCCCAAAAAAAATGTCGGCAAATCGGCCTCGGGGGGGGGGGGGGGGGGGGAGGAAGCAACTCCAGCCGTTCGCCCCCCCCCCCCAGGCCGACTTGCCGGCTTTTTTGGGCCGCTCGGGGGGCCTCCGGCGGAAAATTTTGGCCTGGGGACACGCCAATTCCCAGTCGCGACCCAGTTTGCCCCCAAGACGACGTTTGTTTGACGACTTTTGGTTGAAAAATAAATCATACAACATCATTTGTATTATTTCTAAAGCAAATTCATCATTTTTATCAAATAATTCGACATAAAAATTAATACAAATTGTTTAACAAATCATAAATTTTAAAAGAAGTTTTTCAAGACAAATTACATAAACCTAGACCTCGCCATTGCGCCTCCATAGGTGCTCCACCAGATCTTGCTGCAATTGCTAATGATCTAGTGGGTCTCGGATCTCCTGACGCTTTGCAAGGAAGGCAGTCCATGATGTCGGTACAGGCAAACGCCGGCTCTCCTCCAGATCCTCGCCCACGAGAGGACCCTGTCTGAAGTATGGCACCTTCTTATCCTTCTCATCCACTGGATTCTCCCGCTCGCTCTCAATGATCATGTTGTGCAAGATCACACAACAATTCATCACCTCCCACATCTGATCTTTCGACCAGGTCATAGAGGGGTACCGGACAACAGCAGATCGAGCTTGCGGCCCACCAAATGCCCGCTCGACATCCTTCCTGCAAGCCTCCTGACACTTGGCACACCAAGCTTGAGCCGTCTTCGACACAGGGTTTGAGATAGTCTTCACAAATGTGGACCATTTTGGATAGATTCTATCTGCCAGGTAGTATCCCTTGTTGTAATGGTGCCCGTTGATCTCGAAGTTCACCGGGGGAGCATTACCTTCAACAAGCTTCGTGAAGACATTGGAGCACTGCAGGACGTTGATGTCATTGTTAGATCCTGGCATTCCATAGAAGGAACGCCAAATCCAGGTATCATGCGAAGCCACTGCCTAGAGTACGATACTGCAACCTCCTTTGTGCCCTTCGTACATCCCCTGCCAAGCAAATGGACAGTTTTTCCATTGCAAATGCATGCAGTCGATGCTTCCTAGCATTCCAGGAAATCTTCTTGCTTCATTTTCGGCTAGGATCCGAGCAGTGTCTTCCGCAGTGGGTGTTCGCAAGTATTCTGGTCCAAACGCTGCCACTACGGCTCTGCAGAACCTGTAGAAACACTCAAGGACGGTGGACTCGGCCATGCGCAGATAGTCATTATGTGAATCAGCTGGAACTCCGTATGCAACCAGTCTCAAAGCGACCGTGCACTTCTGGAGTAAGGAAAATCCAACCGTGCCGGTGCAATCCTTCTTACAAACAAAGTAGTTGTCGAACTCTCGGACGCCAAGCACAAATCCAGAGAAGAGTTTCCGGTTCATCCTGAAACGGCGTCGAAATGTCTTCTCACCATGCAATGGATCGTCGGCGATGTAGTCGGCGTACATCATGCAATAGCCCTCCGCACGCTGGCGCTGCTTGCTCTTGCGGCGACCTGGTGTCGAGCCACCGCAGTTCGGCTGTGCATCGACGGCGTACAAACCGGCCAGACTGCTCTTCGTCGTCGGCGGCGGTGGCGGCGGCGTCGGCTTCCTCTTCCATTAGAGCGGCGAGCATCTCCTCGTTATCGAAGTCCATCTAAGGCAAAACGCCGAACACCTCGCGGGTACGGTGGGTGCGAAGCTTGGTCGCGACGGCGATTCACCGCGAAAACTCGGGCAGCGGCGGATGGGGGTGGGGGGATTTGGTAGACGTGTCGTCGCGGTGGTTGGTGCCCTATTCAGGCGGTGCGTTCACGGCGGAGGGGAGGAGGTGGTGCCAGCGGCGGGGGGAGGGAGAGGACGAATGGGGCGAATCTGTGATGCGGTATGTGCGTTCTCTCGCTGACTGGGCTGGCCCGTGCGGCTTTCCCTTTCGCCGGTGCCCTAAGGCAGACCCCGGCGTGGTGGGTTCGGCCTGGGAACACCGGGTTAATTTTGGGCCAAATCCGGCGGAAAGCGAGGCTCGGGGGGGGGGGGGGGGGGGGGGGGGGGGGGCTGGGAGGAAAACGGCCCATCGGCGGAAAAAAGTGGAAAAAGGTGGTCCTGGGAGGGCTCTTGGGGGCAGCTGGAGTTGCTCTTATTATACTGGGCCCATCGGAATTACCTTGTATTGTTTTTGAGATAAAATGGCTGCATCTTTATTAAATACCAGCATCAAATGCCAACACGTCCATTACAAACTGAGGAAAAGAAACAGTCCAAGTATTACATACTTTATTCATGCAGCCCTGTTTCGCTAAGGCACACTTCTTTTCGGCTTCTAGAATAGCTTCTCCGAGAAGCTCCCTTCCCCCAGCTTCTCCGAGAAGTCCAATCAGAAATTCGTTTAGACTTTCAAACTATTCTTTCCAAGACTAATTTAGAAGTCTAAACAAATTTATGAGTCGGGCTTCTGAGAGAAGCTGGGGGAGGGAAGCTTCTCGGGGAAGCCCTCCTAAAAACCGAAAAGAAGTGTGCCTAATTGGTGTGCAACTCCATTACCAGAGCGTCGCACATGTTTGACCGAAGTGTCCTCAAAACCGCGAAGCAACGACTTGATTTCTTTCACCAGGGGGCCATGGCCCGAACGATCCATCTCCACACTCTTTAGTTTACTCACCACCGCAGTACAGTCCGTCTCTAGAATCAACTTCATCACGCCCATCTCCTTCGCCAATTGAACAGCCCGGCGACAAGCAAGAAGTTCAGCCCTTTCAGGATCCGACACGTGAGGGAAAAAATGACAGGCCCCCGCAAGCGCCATACCATGGTGATCTCTGATGATCACACCCGCGCCACTATGTCCTTCCCCTGAAGACAGGTCTTCACTTTGAGCCAACCCGTTTCAGGAGGGAGCCAGTGCTCCACTGCCTACGTCTTATGCATCCCTGTATCAGATTTCAGAGCGGAATTACCTTGTAATCTACGCAGTATGTAGCCGTGCGGCGTGTTTTGCTTTTTCTTTTTTGAACAGAAGATGTGTATGATTGAGATTTTGTTTCGCTGACGCCTTGCTCCACCGTTGGAACACATCGTCTCTATTTTTTCTTTTCTTTTTGAGAACATCGTACGGGGAAAGCCATTGGGCATGCTTTCTTGATTGGAAAACAAAGGTGCATCTTTCACAAGAGCACTCGAAATAAAACTAGGGCGTTTATCTACCAAAATATAAGAAGAAATTTGAAATAAAACACGTTTCCATCATTATATATATAATTTTCACTTTCAATTATATTTTTAGATAAATTTAAATAAGTTTTTTTTGTTGTTGACACACTCCCATTAAAATGTTCTGATAATTGAATCCATATTGATTCTAAAAAAAAAACAGATGAACCCTATCCCTCCATAGGTTAATTTATGTCACTCAGTGTATTTATTTCTATATAAATATGTATATTTGTTGGTGTTCATTGAAGTAATTATTTATCTTGGTTAAAATATCTAAAACACGTAGCCTAACAAATATCTAGAAAGATGTTTCTGATACCCACGAGAGTTGGAGATGAACATTGTAAAGTACTTAACCCTAATTAATATTCATGCAATGTGAGATTTGGAGAGAACACTACAAGTATGTCAGTCGATTAATTCTATGGAGTTACATAATAGTGGAAAGAAAATTGCACATGTACCATTGAAAACTCGGCTATTTCCATATTCTTAAGTATATAACTCCAATTCCACACCGGTCCTGGATATGGCAAAACTTCTCATTGACCATCAAATAACTGTTGAAAAGGACAACTTGCTTGTTCAAGATGTTTTTAGAGCAAAGGCAATTAGATCATCATGGTGCCGCTCACATTGGCACCCCCCAAATGACACCCCCAATCGATTTTTTTAATATATCCAAATTTCTATACAAAAATTGAAAATGATTGCATAGTCCAATGAGAAATTTTTAATTATGACAACTTAAATTAAAATATCAAGAAAAGTTTCAGACAACTTCAGGCTCCACTGCACCGTCCTATGCATGGCGCGCCTACAGGTGTGCGACTAGATACGTTGCAGTCGCACACGTGCCACTCCATCATGATTATCTTGATACTTGATGAGAAAATCACCGAATTTGGCCGACACGCCGGGCTGTGGCTCGGAAAGTTGGCCCTCATACTCATACTGCTCACTGAAGATCACACTAGCATCACGCTCACTCTCGATAATCTTGTTGTGCATGATAACACAAGCATTCATGATCCCCCACATCTGCTAGCGACCATGACACATCAGGGTATCGAACGACCGCAAACCGGGCTTGGATCACACCGAATGCTCACTCCACATCTTTCCGAACACTCTAGTTTCTTTGTAAAATACTTGTTTGCCTCACCAGCAGGGTTGCAGATCGTCCTCACAAATTTAGACCATGTTGGATTGATGCCATCTGTTAGGTAGTATCCCCTGTCGTACTGGTGAGCAACGACGAGATAGTTGCACTCCGGAGTTTGGCCTTTGGCAAGTATGGAAAACACCGGAGAACGTTGCAAGAAGTTGATGCCATTGTGAGGACCACCCAAACCAAGAAAAACATGCCAAATCCACATATCACAATCTGCCTTTGCTTCAAGTACAACACTTTACCCTGCAAGATGTCCTCCTTTATACATCCCCTACCAAGCGAATGGACAATTCTTCCATCAAATGCATACAGTCGATGCTCTGAAACACCCCAGGAAATCCTCTTGCTTCACCTTGTGTCAGTGGCTTCAATGGCTGTGGATTCAGGCATACGTAGGTAGTCATCCAAAGAATCTGTGAGAGCCCCATATGCAAGACATCGTATAGCAGCCGTGCATTTTCAAATAGAAGGGAATCCAGGGAATCCGGTGCAATCTTTCTTCAGCTTGAAGTAGTGATCATAGTCTCGAACACCATGCACAATGTTCATGAACATGCTCATGTGCATCCTACAACACCGATAAAAATCACGATCATCGTTTGCTGGATTCTGCGCAAAATAATCATTGAACAATAGCATATGTCCCATTGTCCGGTTCTGGTTATTGTTTTTCTTCCGTCCAGCCCTCGACCCTCCGCGTTGGGTTCGACTTCCAGCTCCTCCAGCTCCTGCGCAGCCAAAAGAACGCTGAGGTTGGTCTCCTCGTTTATCATTTGGTGAAGGCAAGGTTGGTCTCCTCTTCTATCATTTGGTGAAAAATAATTTCATCGTTGCTATCCATAGCTTATTGAACAACAAATAAAGTACAATCAAACAACAAAGAAAATGATTTGTTGACAAATAACCGAATACCTCGTGGGCGAGAGGGAGAAATTGGCCGCACCGACAGGGAAGAGTTGCGCCGACGCAGAACGACAACCGGGCATGGCGGCGAGCAGCGGCCACTCGGAGGACTGCGTGATGGCTGCGACGACAACGGTTGGCGGAGATGGCGACCGTGAGGGGCGGCAGTGGTGGCGCTAATCGTCGAGCGAGGGAAATAGGAGGACGAGTGGGAGTGCAAATAACTGCCGGCCTATGCCGTTCTGTGTGTCACTGTGGTCGTTTTCCGTGTCCAACACCCCAACGGGCCTTTGGGGGTGCTTTGGGGGGTGCCGCTGGAGATGAGCACTGAATTTCGTATATGCCATTTCAAAGTAGATGAGATTACATGCATGTTTTTTCCCATATGCTTGATGAAATACTTAGTTGGAATAGGTTTTTTATTGGCTTCTGATTTAGCGACCTTTAAAATTAAAATGTTTGTAAATGGAAGATTGGTCAATAAGCGAGAAAAATAACAAGGGTTTCAGTGTATTACTGGATAAACAAATCAAGCTCAATGGTGTTCTTAAACAAAATCGTTGTTATGAATGTCATTCAAAAAATAGAGCCGAAAGGTAATCGATCGTGAATTGAACCGGCTAGTCTAATGTACCGAAAAGAAGTCATTGCGAATAGACATAATAGTTACGAAAATTATGAAATTTGAAAATTTAATTACAAAAATAATAAATGTAAGCATATCTTGTAAATCATCGAGATCGGAAAAGTCCATATTTAGGATCAAAATAAATATGACTAAGAGTGGTTCCAATGTACATGTCTTGTTTTACAGTATAGATAGTAGAACTAAGTAATTTGTCGAGATCGTGCACCCTTTTCTTATTCATCTGAAAATACTACAAAAATACGGAACTTCACATTAGCATCTGAGCTTACGTGCTCCTACCCGAATAAAAAAATAGTAAAATGTTTCAAATTATGCTGAGAAAATGGTGACAAACATATACATGTTTCTAAATAATGCCAAGTTCGCTCTGTGCGAAAAACCAAATTTGTGACCAAAATAGGTTTAAAAAAATATTTCTATAGAGCACTGTTTTATTTTTTCACATAGAGCACATATATATTTCATTTCATCATGAAACTTGGCACGTATTTAATCCAAATATGCATTTGTTCGTAAAAAATAATTTTTAAAAACATTTTACTATTATTCTTTTTTAATCGGATAGAAGCATGTGAGTTCGGGAGTCAAAACGCCTCTCACAAAAATAGTAATAAACACCAGAGATTTCAGAAAGCAACAGTTAACGAGCATGCATTATATATGACGTGGCAAAATACCACCCTCTACCCACGGTACACAACA